>PVKM010004227.1:0-53137 GCA_004027735.1 Carollia perspicillata
TGGAGACGTGCGTGTTTGTGGCCGATTAAGATGCCATTCAATGCTACGATAATGGGGCAGGTTTAGGGCAGATTAAGATCTGGTGTGCCTATCCTGGGTGGTCCCATGGGAGACGGGGCAGTGAGCAATAGAAGACCTGAAGGGCAGTGTTTGTCATGCCAATGGAATGGGGCTTTGCGTCAAACACCCTCCCCAGTCAAAGTAGAGAATAAGGAAGGGCAGGTCTTTGCTGGATGGGGCCAGATTTGTGTAGAACCAAGAAGATGAAACTGTGTGACTAACTCAGCCAAAGAGAGAGTCATGAGGAAAGAAAGACTGGGGACAGACCACAGAGGGGGAGCCAGAGGCCGGCCTCGGCCGAGTACAAGAGTGAGGAAGAAGGCTGTGGCTGGAACGAGGTGAAGTCATCCAGGACGCTGAGAAATAATGGGATTGTGTTGCCAGCCAGGTGTCCCCCTTTTTAGATGTGTGACGGAAGAGGACCATGTTTGCCTGCAGGCCAGCACTGCCCAAGTGTGGGACTGAGATTCAGATGAGAATGAGGTGGCTGCAGGTGGCTCATGCACATGGCATCAAATCACTTAGTGAAGAAGTGAAGTCATTCTCTTGTCAATTATTTTAAGGCCTTGGGATTATATCAAGGAGAAGTAATTTGGAATTCTGTTTATTTAACAAACCCAAAGGTCTCGAACATTTGCTTATCTACCTTTTTAACCAAGAGAACCAGAACTCTTGACAAGTAATTCTAATATTTAGCTATAATTTAATAACATTGTTTCATTTTTGATTAGGGTTATATTTGACAAAGGACAAAGGACACTTCTCTTTCCATTGACTTTAGTAAACAATTTTCTTTTTTAAAATTCTACTCAAGATTTATTTTTATAATTTATAATTTTGTTCTATGAAGAACAAAAGATCTGAGTTAATTTAATGAAAGTCACATTGATATAGAAAATTGTGTATATGGATAGCAAATAACTGGAACTTAAGAAACACTGATTCTCCTAATGATGGGTTTGCAATCAGAAGAGAGATTTGGATTTGCACTTGGGAAGTTTCAAACTCTGCTTGTCTGCAAGGGAGACAAGGATGGAACTGGGGTCTAGACCAGAATGCAGACAAAAGGGCTTGAGTCTGAATGGAGCCATGCAGGAGATGCAGGGGAAGGTCTGGGTTTGCAAGAGAGTGAATCAGCCGTATGTGTGTGGTTTGGGGACTCTTCCATGGGTCATGGACAGCTCCATGCAGGAACATCTCAGAGATGGCTCCATTTATGTTTCTGAGTACAACGGATGCCATGAGGAGTAGGCAAGTTGATAAACACAGACAATAAGTTAATCTCCTGGATTTTAGAGGCTTGGCTGCCAGTGAGGTTGAAAATAAACACAAAGCTGTCACCAGAGTTGGTTTTCTATTAGTACTGCTCTCTTGCTGTGGGGATGGGAGTGGATTAGTCCTTTGGGCTCTGACAGGCAGAACAAAGACAGGGGAGAAGACACACTCCTTACTCAGAGTGGCTCTCCCAGGGATGGGAAGCATTCATGGATGAGTGTCTCATTAAAGATTGAAATGAGATCTTCAAGGCAGACAGGGGCAAAGCCTACAGTGGGCACCATTTGCTGAGACTCACAGAATTCATCTGGGGATTGGGTTTCTTTTTTGCTTCAAATATCCTTTGTTTAAGGGTGATTATATGTATGCATTAAATGGGAAGACACTCCAAGATAACCCACAGCTGTGGAAATGAAAATGAAAATGTCCCCAATGAATGATATTTGAGCTGCAGTTGCAGGGGAAGCGAGGCACAGAAGTGGAAGTCTTTGGGAAGCAGCAGGGCATGCTTTGGGAACTGTATAGAGGTGTGTGGCTTGAGAGGATGCTGGAAAGCAGGCAAGGGCCGAGTCGCCTGAAGCCTAATAAGCAGGGGGAGCATTTCCTCCTTTATCATGGAGTGAAATCTATTTTACATGGAATGTGATCTGACCCTGTGAAATAACCAGATGCACACAGACAGTCCCATTGCCTCATGGTGTCTACCTGCTCATAGCTTATGCTTGGCCAGTAGGAATTCTGGCAGGTCAATCACATCTCCACTCTCTCTGGCCAAGATGTGGGTCAGAGTCATTTAACACCAGCAAAGCCTTTGTCTGTGTGGCTTGGCTATTCTGTTTGTGCCAAGAGACTATGTCTCTTGCAAATTCCTCAGAACCGTGAACCTTTTTGAAGCTATTAACCATCATTTCTATTGGCAGGCATTCATTCCAAGTGAATTCACGGACACTCATCAATCTGTGGTTTGGCTGCATTCAGGGCAGCAGCTCACTCTCCCTTCTTTCTCCAGCCAAAGAATGGTGCCGCTTGGCACCAGCAAAGCAACTCATGTTTGCAGACTTGCCTCAGCTCTGCTCAGTAAGGATTTGTGGCTGAGATCTTGCTGAGGTCTGGTGTGCACACCATAGAGACCCCTGCTTTCTTCTAGGAAGCAGAACACTGTGAGAAAGAGAGAGAGCTGCACATGTGGCACCAACATCCAGACTCAACATTATCTCTACTTAGCCAAGAGTGGAGGTGATATATCCCAGTGTTTAGACTCCTATGTGTGAAGCCCCAGGTAGGAGGGGAGGGAAGTTAATTGTGTAAAGAGCACTACCCACAAACTGGTTGCTGCCAAGAACTTCTCAGCATTTTTGCTCACTTTTATGATACATAATTTAATTTCAAAAGACAATGTAGTAGACCTGCATTTGAATCTGGGCTCTGCCCTCTGTAAGTTGAGAGATCTTGGGAGACTCACATAAGCTTTCTGGTTCACAGCCACACACAGGTGACATGGAGGTAGACAACACATGCCGTGTGTATTTTGTGGGCTGTATTAGCTAGGGAATCTTCAACAGCGCAACAGAAAACCAAGTTGGCCCAGCTCAAAGACAGAGAGAAAAAGACAGCAAGTGAGTCCAATGACAGTAAAATTGGTCTGCCTTCTTGTTCTCCTGGATCCTGGTTTTTAAATTTTGATGAGGTGGTATAGTGACCACTAGATGCAGGCTTAAATTCTACCTGTGGAAAGAGAGACTATTCTTTTCCAACAGTTTTAGCACCTTCCTGGGGATGACCTCACAGGCTTAGCCCATGCTATGGAGAGCAGTCCTCTGTCCCTCTGTCCGCCTTCCCCCACAACTAGAAGTGGGATGGGCCCCAGCCGAACAACTCAAATGGACTAGAAGTAGGGACCCTAAAGGGAACTTTAATTGACTGTTTTTCCAGGAGAGAAAATGGTGGATAATAATTGCGACCAGCATGCAGTGAGCACTTACAGTATGCCAGGCACTGCTTTTAGCACTTAATGTGCATCCAGTTATTGAGTCCTTCTAAAGATCCTTTAAGATACATACAGGATTTATCCTTACTTTACAGATAAGAAAACTGAGGGTGAGAGGAGGTAACTAATGCCTCTGAGATCACCTGGGTAGTAAGTGCAGGACGGCATTCAAGCCCAGGTGCTCTGAGTGTGAGTCTTTACCACCGGGCTATGCCTCATCTGCCAAAAGTGATGCTCAGGAGAAAGCAGTAAGTGGCCTTTGAATGCCACAGGCTCAGTGCCTGGCACACAAGTAAAAGGTAGTTCAATTTATGAGAATTCTTGTTACAAAGCCCTCAGTGGAACGTAAATAAGCTAAGCCAATGCAAAGTAGCCTTCTGCAATGTGTCTCTGCATTTAATTGCCTCTTAATCACTCATTCTAAGGTGTTACATCGAGGTCCCCAATGGGTCTGCCCTCCAGAAGATCAAAAGGCTCACGGTTCCAGTCGGTGCCTCACTGCGCTGCATGGCTGAGAGTTATTTTTGTAACCCAGAGCTTCTTACTCCAGGATGGGTCTCTGCACTTGCCTTTTATGTTTTATATTTTATATGCTACCTCTTTTATGAAACTCTGAAAATGAGATGATAGTCACACTTTCCTCTTTCATTTATTTTAGGAAAATTTGAGGGTGGCAGTGGGGTGGGGCATGGGGAAGGCACATAAAAACGGGCAAAGCTTCCGAAATGGATGTGGTGTGGAGTTAAATTAGCCTCTGATGGAGATGAGGGGTGCTGGGCACATTCGGCAGTGCTGTTGGCAAAGATGTAACTGAGAGAGTTCAGTGAAGAGCTATTGAGGCAGATCAGGACATTTGTCTGACACACCCTCCCACCAGCCTTGAAGTCGGCTTTGGGAAGCTAGTCTAATAAATCACAGGCACAGCAGAGTGACTAAGGGCTTTAGCTCCGGATTCTCAAAGGCCCAGGTTTGAATCCCAGCTTGGCTGCTTCCTGGTTATTGACTCCCTCGGATGCTTAAGTTCTCATATAAAATGGAGTGAATGGGAGGGGATAATTTCTGGGGTCACGGTGCAGTTCAGTGAGCTAATATACTTCAGAGATTTAGCATCCTGGCTTGGCACAATAAATGTAAGCTGCCTTGTTATGACATTCTTGTATTTGCTGCCTTCCTTCTCTTCTTTAGTTCTTGTTGCAGTTTCTTAGATCTTTGGTGGAATCAAAGAAGTTGCATCTAGGACCAGATAAGTCAGCATCAAAGTACATAACAAAGCTGGAAGGAGATCCCAGGTCTCCAGTGGGTTTTGCGTATCCTGCAGGTACTTATCCATCTGGGTGGAGGTGCACAGGGAAGGAAGGGAAGAGCTAAACATGTAAATCTGTGATCGGAAACAGCTTTAATCTCTGGTGTCAACGCAGATCGATAGTGGCTGCATAGAATGCTGTCTTAATGAGGAGTCTAACATGTGGGTTCTACTAGAAAGTGTGCATGATTGATTAGTGATGCCTGCCAAGGCTGAAGGAGGGGGAGTTACAGCGAGTGCTCCAGGAATAGGTTGTTTCTGGCAGGCGATCTGGCAACTGATGAGTGAAACAAACCCCAAATGCTCTGTATTTAAGCCCAAAGATGAAGAGGAGACAGACACTTCATGTTTCTGTTGCGTTCACTGCGTGGTCTTTACGTTTAGGCACACCCGTTTCTCTTATTATGCTACGGATTTGTGTCTATCAAAGCACTGGTATTTTTATGGATAGTGCATGACTTGGAAGCAATTCAGCACATAGCAGCCTTATATCAGGCCTGTGTAACACACTTTCCTGGGCCCTTGAGAAGTCTACTTTGTTGAATACATTTTAGTGATAATTTACCTGACTTCAACCTCAGATAGGTAAGGTTATATTTTTGATACGTTAATTTTATTTTATTTTTATTATATTTTAAGGCTCAATTGAGGATATGTTTCATGATTTTAGAGATAGAGGAAGAGAGGGGGGAGAGAGAGAGATGTGAGTGTGAAACATCGGTCAGTTGCCTCCTGTACACTCCCTGACCAGGAACTGAATGTGCAGCATTCTGGTACACAGGACAACACCCCAACCAGCTGAGCCACCTGGCCAGGGTTGATATCTCAATTTTAAAAGTGTGATTTATTCATAATGATATTTGTTATCTCTCTGCAGTTATGTATTAATTGGCACTAAATTGCTTACATTTTAATACCGTTAATTATAGCTATTATTTTCATCTGTCATTTATTGTACTTAAAAGAAGCACGTAAATTCTTTTTGTGCAATTTTTAGTGATACTTCTTTCTTTAAACTCTGAATTCAAATGCATTTAGAAAACGCTTAATTAAGTGCAGAGCTAGTTTTCTAGGGAAGTTCTGTCACCTTTTCTTCTAAAAAACAAAATTGGCCATCAGTTCTCTTTATGGTGAGTGGAGTAAGCGTTAATTAATTTTTTCTCTCCAGTTGGTGTATTTTATTATCCCACTTCTTGATATGTGCTGGGCGACTTTATGCTTTAGATAGAAAGCATGCCCTGTCCAAATGTGATTTATGTGGTCCCAGCACTTTTGCACAGTTCAGCTGAAATTTTCTTCGTGTTGATCAAGGTCAGAAAACTCAGGGATTACGCCATCCATCTCAGCAGCTAGACGCTGAAATAATTTTTGATGGAACTTGATGCAACAGCAGCAGAATGTCAAGAAGGGTGGAAACAATATGCACATATACATGTGCAAATACACTGTGTGCACACACATGTGCCCATGCAAACACACACACTAGCCCATGCACACTTGATACTGGCTTGTGTTTTACTAGAGCTATTTTTTCCAGTGGTAGGTTAGAATTTGTTATTGCATAAAGTCATCAAAAATGTAGTACCTTTTACTGTGGCTGCTGCAAACTAAAAGCTATCAGAATCTTCTGGCAGACCAGAATTTTTTCATATGTTTTTTTATAACCAAAATGTTTTCTGGGGTAGATTGGAGGACAGATTCTTGAGAATAGAAAAGATCTCAAGCTGAAGATGTTCTGGCTTTTGGTGCAGGGAGAAAGTGTAGGGAAGCAAATGCATCAGGAGTCCACTAGCAGGATCTGACTCCGCCAGGGAGGGTCGCAGTTTCTCTCAGTCATTTGAGCCAGTTAAGTATCTGGTTCCTGTGGTGCACAGAGAGTCAAGTCCAAGAACTCACTGAAAACTGGAAGTGCATCTCTGCATCCCCTGAAAATAGCACCCGAACTGGCAACAATGAAAATCTATATAGTTTTGTAATTTGATCTTTTCAGGTTGAGTTTTTCTGTTTACCCAATTCATCAATTCTCACATTGCCAAATATTAATTTTGTCTCTATGATAGGAATGTTTTCATAGAAAAATCAAAAAAGCCTGAGAGTGATCACTAAGGAGCTAGCCAAATCTTCACGCAAAGGAAACCACGTATTGTAGAGTCCAACACATGGTGAACACCTGTCCTTGAGAGCTGTACAAACATGCAAATTAAAGCCACTGTGAGGTATTCATTTCTATCTACTAAATTAGCCACATTAACATAAAATGAGACTATTATCTCTTCCCATACTGGTTAGGTTGCCGCGGATCTGGCTTCTACATTTTTTTACTAGTTTTGTTCAATTTAGTGAAAATCAGGAAAAACCAGAGTCCCCATACCTGTGAACATCCGTGCAGATAATTATTCCTTTGATAGAAATCTTAAGCCTATAAATTATTGTGAATTTTTCTTATGAATATATTTTGTTTTAATTGAAACAAAAAGTCACATAAACAGAAATAGTTTTGTTCCTTTATTTGTAATGTCAAAAGATTGACAATAACCTAAATGCTCAGTCTTAAGGGAATTACTTATTAAATTGAGTACAGATCACAGTGGAGTATTACATGGCTGTTAAAAATGATTAATGGGTTGTGCAAGAGGTCTAAGGATTAAAAATGGACATAATGTTGAATAAAAATACATCCTATAAGGTTGCATGTGCTTCTGATTATGATCATGTATAAAATTTGCATGATAAAAGAAATATTAAATTTTTAATATTCAAACATAATTTCATTAATTTATGATTTGAGAATTAGAAAGTAAATCATGCTAATGGTTAATTTTATGTGTCAAGTTGACTGGCCAAGGGATGCCCAGGTTACCCCTTACTCATCTGTGTGTCTATGAGGGCATTTCCAGGTGAGATCAGCATTTGGATCAGTGGACTCAGTAAAGTAGATTGCCCTGTCTAATGTGATGGGCACCATTCTATCCACAGAGGGTGTGAATAGAACAAAGGCAGAAGATGCAGGTATTTGGGCTCTTTTTTTCTGCCTAAGGCAGAGAAGAAGCTAAGAGTGAATGCAAAGACAGAAATTTATGGTCCATCCCAGAGAGGAAATATTTATATTTACATAAAAGCCAGCATACAACTCTGGACAGAGAGCGATAACAGCCAAGTCAGTGATGGAGGTAACACTAGCTGTAGAATTTAGAGGAGAAACAAGAAGTTACTGGAGAAGGGCTGTAGCAGGTGGGCCCTGAAAGATGAGCCCAGCTAGAAGGTATCTGCCTACATATAGCACAAAGGAAAGGGCATCTAGAAAGCGAGAAACAATGAACAGAATTCCTTCCTTTAGGGACATATTAAGGAAATAGTATTTTAGGATTATTTTAGGAAAGAAATGAGAAATTCAGCTCTCCAGTGTTTGTAATAGAAATGCAACTCAAATTAGCTTATGCTAAAACTGTAATTGATTAACTTTATATAATGGGTTGATTAATAACCTTCAAAGTGATACATTGAAAATACCAACCTCCAGTATCTGTGGACGTGTCCTTATTTGGAAACAGGGTCTTTGTTCATGTAATCAAGTTAAGATGAGGTCATACTGGATTGGGGGCCAGGGGGTACTAATCCAGTGACTGGTGTCTTTATAAAAGAAAGGAGAGAAAGATTTGGATGTGTAGATACAGAAAATAGAGGCAGTGAGGTGACAGAGGCAGAGGTAGGAGCAATGGAACTACAAGCCAAGGAAAGCTGAGGGTTACTCACAGCTCCGAGAAGATAGGAGAGACAAGGAAGGATTCTTTCCTAGAGCTTTCAGAGGGAACATGGGTCTCCTGACACCTTGATTTCAGACTTCTAAGTCTCCATAACTGGGAGAAAATATATTTTGTTGTTTGAAGCCATCCAGGTTGTAGTAATTTATTACAGCCGCCCTAGGAACCAATGTACTCCCACATCTGAAAACCCAGGGCTACTGGCTTCAGGTTTGACTGGATCCAGGTGCTCCTAACATGTCATCGGGACTGTGCCTGTCTCCATCTGTGGGTTCTTTTATCTTGGAGTTGACTTAATTTCAGGTAGGCTCTTCCCATGTGAAGCACAATGGCTCCAAAGTTCAGTTCCAGACTTACTTTTGACCCATTTAGTGATGCAGCCCTCAGCTTGGTCAGGCTTGGGTCCTGTGTCCATAGCTGAACCAGTTCCTGACACTGTGGGTATGGGATGCTGTCTGTGGCCAGGCCTGTGTGCCATGTGCATCCCTGGAACTCGGGACAAGTGTTAGCTCCACGTGAATTCTCAGGGAAATAGGAGGAGAGAGGTCTTCAGAAGGAAAACTGATGAAAAGGCAAGGATGGTTTCCTCAGAAGTAGATGGAAGGATGCTGCACAGAAGAAAACACACACACATTCACGCAGGTGCATGCATACCACACGCACTTGTGCACACACAGTTCCTTCTTTAGGTCGCCTGGGATCAGATATAGAGAGCCCTGAGTACAGGAAGGAGGATTATGCAAGTAGGCTTAAGAACAGTGGCCTAAGAGGTGAGAACTGTAGTTACTGAAAGTTCCAAGGAAGGCCTGCCATGACCTGAAAGGTTTGGGGAAGAAGGTGAAGTGGAGACAGAATACGATCCCACCGCCTACAATTCTGGGAAGTCCTGAGCCCTTCCTGTTCACAGCTGTAGCACTTCTCCAGGTGGGTCCTGGCCCCAGGTAAACTCTCAACAGTAAATAAAGAGGTCAGAGCAGCCCAGAGGGAAAGTGGAAGGGCTTGACCTAGACCCTTGCCCTTGGGGAAAAAACACCTAGACACTCTCCAGATAACTTGTTTTCCTGCCCAGAACCAGAAGATCAAAGGGCTTCAAAAAGAGTAACAACCATTTTGAAATACTAATATTTTCTATGTATAAGACCAGTGATAAGTGCTTTATAAGCATGATTCGTTTAATCTGCTTGCCTGCCTAAAAAGTAGATAGCTTTTTTCAGATGATGAAATGGAATTCCAGAAGTATTAAATGAGCGTTCCAAACTCATACAATGAGTAGGTAGCAAGGCTATGATGACAGCTGAGGTTTGCCTCACACCAAAGATCATTCATTTTTAGCTACTCCCAGCTGCTGCATAATTCAGGGCAGCCAACACACTCAAAGTATTTAAGGCCCTGTTGTAGCATTTGACCTGTATGAGTACATATGAAAACACAGTTGTATGTGACATAAATGCCTTTATTTTGTTACTATAAGTTCAAAACAGACTTACTGCCCTGAAAGGCAACCTGTATTAAAAGGTCCAAAAGCGAAGGCTTTAACTACCCAGCATAAATTAAATGCTTCATATCAAAAACATCAGGGAACTGGAATAAATAAAAACTAAGCCCAGAAGCAGAGTAATGACCCTGCGGTTCATTACAGCCTTACGTTTTCAATCAAAGATAAAATTTCATTAAAAATGCATTTTTGATTAGGGAAGAAGTTTGGACTGCTCCAAAATTGGATCGCTTTATCCACACTCATATGAGCTGTGAAGTCTTTCCCCTCTTTTCTAACTTGAAAGGCAGTGAGCTATTTATCTTCTGACATCATTGTCAGGTTATTAATATAGAGGAAGACTGAACAGAGATAGGAAAGCTTTTTAAATATCTACCAGCAAGTTTTACCTCGTAAAATTAAAGGACCTACTTTCATAGTCTGTTGAGACTTTAGAGAATGATTTTTATACGTTACTTGACTGGTCATCCATAAGGAGCCACAGAGAGTGTCTAACCTTGCCCTAACCCAATAGCCATCTCCCATCTAACCCCACAGAAATAGACTGCAAGCCACACGCAAAATGTCACATGTTGAAGTAGCCACAATGAAGAGATAAAAGAAACAGATGAAATTAATTTTAATAATACATTTTACTTAACCTATGTGCCTCATTATCATTTTAACATATAATCAATATAAATGTTTAAGATATATATTATATCCTTAACATATATGTACTGAGTCTTCATTATGTGGTGTCCACTTCACACGTGCAGGATCTCTCAATGTGATCAAGTTGAGCACTCAGTTTCAGGTGCTGAGTAGCCACAGGTGGTGTCTATATGGGGTAGCACAGGCTTGAGGCAATACTGTCTTTTAAAAGAGAAAGCAAGGATCTGAGAGATCTCTTTGGAGGGTTGCTAATAACAAAAGTGTTTCCATTTTGAGAAACGGTTGTGTACCATAATTTCCCTTGATGGTGTGCATTTGGGAAACAATGCTTCTAAGACGGAAGGTACGCTGGACTGAGGTAGGAACCTTGAAGCCTTGTGTATCTCAGTATGGAGTTTCCGACCCATTGATTTCAAGAAATGCTGACATCTTCCCCCGCTTAACGCTTTCCAAGTAAATCACTGATGGGAATAGTTGGTAAGGTTTGTTATGTAGTTCATCCGGGACGCTGGAGAGATTGGTGGTTTATATAGTGTTTCCAAGTGTATATAACTTGTATTCCACCATTCTCAGATGAAGTCATTTTGAGTGATGCATGGATTAGTTATTTAATATAATTGAATCATAAAGCAAGAATGTAATTTCCTTTTCAAACCCATTTTAGTTTTTTGAATGTCAAAGAGAACATCTATTGTGTCTATTATGTCTCTTAACACCTTTATAACCCTTGCTAATTTTTTTCAATAGAGAGAGGGCTTTCAGCAAACAAAATATTCAGCCAGAAATTAACAACTGAGAAACATTGCTGTTTTCAACCCATTTAGTTTGATAGTCTCTATCTATGTATGACAAATTAGACAGGTTTTCAGTTTTGGTGGTGATATAAAATAGTGCTTTAAATTTTACTGAAGCATAAAAGAGTCACTTTAAAGAGAACTAATAACTTGATAATTGCAAAGGTGACCTGTGTATAATGCAAAAACAGTGAAGTTGATAAGCAAATAAACTGAAGTTTGGGTAACATTCACTTTGTGCTGATGATGCAAAGGGGAGATTTGTCTCTGCTTGTTCCAGACATCAATTGCTCTGCTTCATTTCTGGGTCTCAGTTTCCCTACCTAGCCCTTCCTCAAATGATGCTTCCTGGTCGTGAGGGACCTGTGGATATAGCACTTGAAATCCTTTGCTACCAATGGGGAAATATTTACAATGGTACCTGTCCCTTCCAGGAAGTGGCCGCTGTATCTTTTTATGCTAAGTAGTCATGGATTGGAAAGGAAGGAATGTATTTTGAGGATTTTGTTTGCTCAAAAGTTTGAAATGCTAATACAGAGTGGACTCAGATGAGTCCTGACTAACCATCTAAGAGGACTCCAGAGTGTTGTGTGAGGAAAAAGTCTTTTTATGAATATATGCAACTTCTTCCATTTCCTTTCTACTTTCGAGTTCTATTTGTTAATGGCTAACTCATCAGAGAGAGAGGTTAAACAAATACTATAACTTTCTTCATAAAACCACAATTTTCAGCAATTTGTTTTCTTTCATATTTGTCTGAGATTTACCTTGTGCTTTCCTGGAGTTTATTAAATCAGTATTGTTGTTTGCTTGAGAGGCAACACTGAGTCAATGATTCAACATTTGGACTCTTGACTATGATGGAATTCAACACGGGTTTGCTACTTCATTGCAACGTGGTCTTGAGAAAGTTAATTCTCTTCTCTGAACTTTATTTTTCTTCTCTGTAATATGTAAAATGGGATGAGAAGAGAGGATCACATAGGATTGTGGTTGATAATTAAAAGAGTATAGTGCTTAGTACGAGGCTGTGTATGTGCTCAATAAGTGGTAGAATTATTATCATTACTACTAGTTTCATTCATTTCCTTGACCTTCTAGAGGATAGTGTGACTTGGGTTTTATTCTAAAATAACATTTGGACTTTACCCTCTTATCGTACTTTTCTAATGTCAAAATCAGGTTGACCATTACGAGAGTACAGGTAATGAACGTGTAACAAGAACCACTGCTGTGATTGTGGCTGAGGTATGCGCTTAATCTTTTTGTAAGGCAGAGAGGCTGGTAGGTGGCCACCTAACTCTGCAAGCTATTCATTCAGCAAACATCCCAAGCTTCCTAATCAAAGCATTAATGAAGTGCCTTCTGCTGTTTCAGCTACCATGGTGAGCATAGAATTAAATCAATGCTTATACGAAGATCACAATATAAATGCAAATGGAGCCGCATAGTAATTGCGCCTGAGTAACTTTTGACATAGTTCATAGAAAACTTCATGTTTCTATCCTGATCTCATAAGTAGAAGTCTATTTTTTATCCTGTCTTGGTGAAAAAAGTCTTTGCTTCTTATCTTGATAGCAAACTTTAATCAAACAATAATTTTTGCTCAGCAAACTGTGTTGAGAAGGATTCAGAGGTATAACCAGATTTAGCAGAAGGAGTTCTGTGAGGACTTTGTGACATATATGGTCTTTTCATTTCCTGACATACTGTCATGTGAGAAAATACATAAAATAACAAATTGTTAATTTAGCTTATTAGTTCAAGGCACAAAGAGGCAAAAACCACATAATCTTAATGCCTGTCCCCACCACACGCTACACAACCAAGTCATTTTACCAACAGATAGAGTCTTGGCCTAATGTATTAAATGTTCAATTTTTATCTGATAATGTCGATGTCGTAAATTACCTCTCACACGTGTAAGTTCTCATAGATGGGAGGTGGAGATATTAGCTGTCCTTTCCACTTAACCAGGTTGTCTAGAAGATGAAGTATGCTATTTGGACAATCAATCCTGTAAACATCTACTGAGTCCTCTGTGCAGCTCACCAGGAGTGTGCTTGAAAAAAGTGAAGTGTGCTCCTTACCACAAGTTTTGATATTGCTATCTTTCCTTTTTTAAAAAACCTTTATTTCTTCTTCCAAATTTTGAGCTTATTACAAAAATATGTATGGTTTCCTGACTCAGAAATCTTTGCTATTACCTATTTTCTACTTTGTTTTCTCCAAAGAGTAAACATAGAATTCTTTTCACGTTCTTCTTGGGATGTCATGACATTCCTGTGCCTTGATGTCATGACATTCCTGTGCCTTGAGTATGGACTGTTTTGCATGTGAATTGCATCATTTGTGCATGAAGACTAGGGTGATTAAAAAACAAAAAGCAAACACAGCAAATAAAAAAGCAGAATCAGGGCTCTCTCTGCTTGTGCTTTCAGATACTGAAGCTCAGCTGTATGCATCTCCGCAGGGAAAAGGGAGCTTTCAGGTGCAGGTCCCCAAGTTTGCCACTAGAGGCACCCTTCACAGCTGTTTTCAGGCTTTGCACCTGATTGCCCCTCTCTGTGGAATTACGAAGACTGGAAAAAGAAAATTAGAAATGTATTAAATAATGGTTACATTTTTTATGTATTTGTCATTCATGTGTTTAATAATGATATTTTTAGAACAGGGCTTTTCAATTTGGGCATTATTTACACTTTGGACCGGATCACTCGTTGTTGTAGATGGGTGTTCTGTGCATGGTAGGATGTTTAGCAGCATCTCTGGTGTCCACCCACTCAGTTCCTGTAGCATCCCCCTTTCCTCAAGTCGTGAGAGCTCAAAATGTCACTAGAAACTTGGGCCAAATGTTCCCTGGGGGACAGAGTTGTCTCTGGCTGAGAATCACTGATGTAAAAGAATGTCTCCATTAGTTCTACTACTAATGGAAACATTCATTTCATGATAAAGCATTTCAGGGTGGAATTCTACAACTTATAAATGATTTAACAAACAAACAAATAAAAAGGTGAAATAAATGCAAAAAGGGAAAGGGGAGAAAGTGCCACAATCAAAAGAAAGAAAGAAAGGAAGGAAGAAAGAAAAAGGAAGCTAAAAGATTTTAAAAAACAAACTGAGAGCTACATGTCACAGACTGATAGGCGACATCAGGCCCAGTGTGGGTGCCCAGGCCCCACTCAGATGCCCTGGTCTGAACAGCAGGGTGTGTGGGGGCAACACAGTTCTCAGCCTGAGGGGCTGCCTTTAGCACAGGAATGGGCGTGGGCAGACACCAAGACTCTACTTCAACTTAATAGTATTTAATGACAAAAGAGTTAACTAGTGAACCATTGTTTTTCACTGGACATTACCCAGAGGACTTGTGTTAAAATGTTATGAAAACAAACAAACAAAGGGCTGGGAGGGTGTGTTCTAAATTAAACCAAAAAGGGCATAACAGTCTAATTCAAGGCTAAGGTTATTTTTGGAAAGCCTCTAAATCAGGGGTGTCAAACTTATTTTCACCTGGGGCCACATCAGCCTCGAGGTTGCCTTCAAAGGGCTGAATGCAATTTTAGAACGGTATAAATGTAACTACTCTTCACAGGGTGGAAATAAGGTGCCAGGCCGGATAAAACAAGGCGGAGGGCCAGATTCGACCCGTGGGTCTTGTGTTTGCCACCTGCACTCTAAATGACCATTGAGACATTTAAATATGACACTAGATATTACATTAGATATCTGATTATAATTTGGAATTAAAGTTTATTTTGTACAGCGTGATAGTAGAATTGTGGTAATATTAGGAGACTGTTCTTTTAAGGACATGGGTGCTAAGATATTTTGGGGTAAAATATCTGCAAGTTACCTGCAAATAGTTCAGCAAAAAAAAATCAATAGCTATAGACAGATAATATACACATGGATACATTTATGTATGTGTGTGTGTGCATATATACGTGTACACACAGATATGTCTATATACACATACAGTGTGTGCAAGCTGCACAAACCAAGAGGATCACGTCACGTCTAACGTGACAGTGCCCCCTCAGGTCTACACACCCAGGTGCAGGTACAGACAGGCATGAGGGGTGGTGAGGCTCAGGTAATGACCACCAGAGCTGGAGCTTCATGGCCAGACACACCTGGGTTGTATCCTCCTGCCACCAGCAACAGCAAGTTGCCTCTTGATGGGTCTCGTAACTTGGAAGCCTCAGTAAAACGCTCCCCCTTGCATGAAAGGGTTGTAAGAAGAAACGAGGTAATACATGTGAAAGCATCTGTCATGTAGTAGGTAGGTGTCTGCTCAGACGTGTCCCCCTTTTCCTCCAGGTTAGGTGGCCTTGTCCCAGTGTGGGGGGAGATAATGAAGGGTACCCAATTATGACCACCTCGTCGTGGGCACTTTACATGTGCTACCATTTCTCTTGTTTGTGTGCTGTGTATTTAAAGAGAGAGACAGTAATTGAGTTTCCTATTGTTTCCAGGGCTTTAGCGTGTTTGTAGAGTTCAGCCCTAAGATCTGATTTTAAACTCCCCTGCAAATGTCCAGGAGTAGTCTTCTGCATGGAGCCTGTGGTTGCCGGTGTAGAGGCTCCTGTGGCCAGAAGATGGCAGTGTACAATAAAGAAAAAGCTCCCCAGTGCTGGCCGCTGCTTCAGTAATTAGCTAAAAGCAAGACAGGTAGGCATTTATGTACTTTTTGATTTTGTAATTTTCCTGAACAACCATTGAGGGCAGATGTTTTCATCCTTTCCCCCTGGTTTAAGTATCAGAGGAGAGAGAATATCAAGATGCAATCAATTGCTGGCCAAGGCAACCCTCTGAACCGAAGCCTTGCAAACATCATCAGCTCGTGCCATCTTAGAAATTGCTGCAGGGGCAGGAAGGAGGCATGGAGCTATCAATTACTTCTCAGGCAGGAACCCTCTCTGTCCTTGAAAAGGAATCCAGCAGACTCTTTGGGTAAGATTAGGGGACAGTCCCTGTGATCTCCAGCAGGCTTCTTTATCAATGTCCCAGACGTGGATCTGGAACCGTAGAGAAAGAAATTAAAGATTGGCTTAAATTTGTACATGATGGTTAAGCCCCCTGTAATGAATTGCCATTAACTGGCTGGCAAAGTCATTGAAACATGGTAGGCTGGGGGAAAAGAACTCCTTAAAGCGTGAGTCCTCTTCTGCTTGCTGCCTTTGTTCTTGGAGTGAGAAAAGCTGAATGTGAAAGGAGCTGGTATGTTCTCGGTAGGTACGTCGTAAGTACCAGAGTCACTGTATACATTTCCTGTTTGTACGTAGGGTAATCTTCGAACTGACCTGTGCAACTGGTAAGTTGAGTGCCGTTTCACAGGGGAAGAAAGCTGAGTCTCAGAAACAGGGGGTAAATTGCCTGAAATTGTATGATGATGAAAAAAGTTGCAGGTGAGATTCCAGCCTGGCCCCCTTGTCATTTCCTTTTCTGTGCAGCCTCCTCCACGTATGGAAAGGGATAATGGCGGGACCTGTTTCTGACGGTTACGTTGGCAATACGTGATCTTAATTCAACACTGATAGAGGGAGCTCTTCAGGGTATTTTAATCAAGCTTTTTAAAGTGAACCAAGCTTAAATATCATTTCTAGTTACATAAATATAATATACGCACATTGTAGAACATTTAAAAATATAGAAAAGTACAAGAAACTAAGTTAGTTTTGGCTAACACTGGAATAACAAACAACTTTAACAGTTTGGTGCTTTTCTTTATCTGTTTTTCCCTAATCACCTATAATTTTAACAAATAGCCTTCACTCATTGTTGTGTCTGCATTATATCATGAAACCACCTGCTTCTGAAATAAGTGTTTTTCCTAAAAATACCACCATTTTTAATGGGTTCCTCTTTTCTTTTGTTATATGAATATTTCCTAGTTTTTTAAAAAAAGCTGTTCCTCTATTTTTGTACACTTAGGTTGGTTCCAGCATGGGAGAAATAGGTTCTCTCTGGCATTTGGAAAAAGATGTCACTTCTCAATAAGAATGTGCTTTGAAAATGTATCACATGCTGCACCCTGGGCTGTGCACGCCAGCTGCGTTATTTCATTCAAATCCTGCAGCCACAGCGGTGGGTGTGATCACTCCCTGCACACAGTGAATGGGGAGAACGTGAGGAGCCAATCCCTTCTGAACCCTCGGGCGGGTTCCTCGCAGACCTGCTTTTTCAGCAGCCAGGGTGTCGGTCGGGTAGGTCTCAGGCCAGACTGAGTGGTGGCCAGGGGGCTTCCACAGCAGCCCCACGGCCACTTTTCAAAGGGGACATTGCAGAATCACATCAGCTTACTCGGAGCCTCAGTCCCTCCCCTTTCATGCTGTAGATGCTTCTGGAAGCCCCGTAGGCCGTCTGGTTGCACAACTGAGAACACACCCGAGGACTGCATGGCTCAGGCCTGCTTTGCTCAGGCCTCCCTTCCACCTGGACACAGCTTGTTTTTGCATAATTTAAGCACTACATGATTTTGCCATTTAAGTTCTGTGAAATTGGTGTTCTCCCATCCATGAAATTATATACATCTTGGGAACATTTCCAGTTACTAAAGGGGTGAGCACACTCTTCCGAGGGGGTGAGACAACATGACGACAGAGCTCATCCTAAAGAGGGACGCTCTCTCTCCTGGCCTTGCTGAGACACAGAGGCAGTTGTTCTCTTTCAAAGTCTAAGGAAACTAGAACGCAAGTGTAAGTGTGAGCCTCCTGTAATGCAGCCAGCAGCAGCTCAGTCCTTCTCCCCCGGTCTCCTCCCCCATACCCTTTTCCTACCACCTCTTCACACACCAAGAGTCCCATGGACATTATTGGTGATACAGAGTTCAAGTTCTTCCTAAACATTCTCTGGACTGCTGTTACTCTCTTGTGTTTTGAGTGCCCATGACAGTGATAAACGATCTCCCAAGAAGATATCCCAAGAAGATAAGAAGATATCTTCTTATCCCAAGAAGATAAACGATCTCCCAATACTTTTGAGTGGATAGTTTTATGTAACTGATTTATAGTGTGTATGTATGTGTGCAGATTCTTCTCATGATGATATGATTTTAAAATATTCATTATGCAAACACAAGTATTATATGACATCATGGAGAAACTTTGCTAAATTAATTTCACAAATCTCTGAATTATTAACCTATAAGAATGCCAGATATCAAGTTTCTAAAAGAATCACACTTACGGAAGAAAGATATTTCTGTGACCTGGGGCATTCACAGAAACCCCCATTAGAATTGACATCCCTTTGAATTCCTGAGTTAAAGTCAGGAGATAATCTGTGTTCGTCAGGATAGGCTAGTCTGTCTGTACTACAGTAACAGCATGCCTGGGTATGTCATAGGCTCACCAGTAGCAAATTGATTCTTTTCACACAAAGCCCAGTGCATATACGAGGTCTGTCCAGAAGGTACCCAGCCATGTAATATGAAAAATGGAGACACTTATTAAAGATACAAGATAACAAGAAACATTGTACAGAGGACAGTGATACCTCAGTCCCCTTCAAAGTAGGCACCTTGCGACCCCACACAGTTCTCCCAATCACCATCAGCTTCCCTGTCATATTTTCCTGAATATCATGGATGGTCTAAAAAACCTTCCCTTTCAGATGTGATTTTAGTTTTAGGAAAAGCCAGAAGTTGGAGGGCACCAAATCTGGGCTGTAGGGGTGGCTGAGTCACCTGGGTGATTTGATGTTTCACTAAAAAACTCTGGACGAGATGTGATGTGTGAGTGGGCGTGTTGTCATGATGAAGCTGCCAATCACCAGCTTGCCTAAAACTGTGTCCCTCTGAATCATCCAAATTGTTTCTGCAGAGGAATGTTCAAGCTTAACACAAAATTTGGTGGAGATTTGTTGCTCTACTCGCTCAGTCATTTTCAATGCGACAACCACACAGTACACACACTCCCTCAATGGCATCTACCGCCCCCGCTGACTAGTACAGTGAAGTCATCACAGTTCATATATGTGCATTCCAGTCCACTCTTCTTGGCTGCCGGGTTACACTGATGTTGTTCAAAGCATTCTCATTATTTTAACAATGGTTGGATGTTTTCCTGACAGACCTCATACTACATCGTCCCAAGGCAGTTAGCTTCCAAGGGAAAATGTCGTTCAGGGTGCTTTTACTTTATATAGCTATATTGATGTCTAAAGTGAGTTTGCAGTGTTGTAGTAACAGGGGAGGAGAGAGCATGGAGAGCTCACACCTACTCTTCACTTATTTTAATGAAAATCTAGATTTATTAGAGGTGGGTTACGGATAATGCTTTCTTTTACAAAAAGAGAAAGTTTCAACCTTTTAAATGGTAACTGACACTCATGCATTCAAATACATTTTATTTAACGCACAACATAATTTTACTATTATGTAAGAGATAATTATCAGGGATGTAGCTTTCATAAAAGGGCCCCAGCCTGTCCATGGCAATGTTCATTATAAGTGATATCAAAGGGTTTCTGTGGTTATCTTCCTGAATATAGACATATTCGCTGGGGACAGCTGTCATGAAAGCTCTCTGGAAGTACCTCAGTGACATGTCCATCACTCATGTTCTGTTTGGTCCCACAACATGGAAATAAACAGAAAGCCCAGATGTTGTATTTCTCTGTCTTCCTGGAGGGAGGGACTCACTGCACAGGACTCCGAGCAAGGGCGATAAGCTGCGTCTTGCACGGAGTGACTAGTTTCTGATTGCTGTTTTCCCTGTGTTGTGCTTTTGAGGGTGTGCCAGTGTTTGTCAACTAAGAATCAGCAACTCTGATGTGTAAGAGCTGACCGGTCCCCAGAGCATATGGACAAGCTGATAGAAGAGTAGTTTTGGGTATTGATTATAAACATGTTAATCTTCTTTGGATAATCTTTTGAAAATAAACCTTGCTTTATTTATTTATTAATATCTTCTTTTCTTTTCCCTGTAGGGAACTACCCATGACAAATAAAAATGCTTAGGAGGCGTTCTTAGATTTGAGCCTCTAACGTATGAGGATTTTAATACATGTCATATTACCCATGGCTTAAAACATGGTAATTCATCAGCAGTTTACTTTAAGTAACATGGCTCTCTAACAAGATATTTTGTTTTGTTTTATTGGAAATTTCTGTGATGTGGAGAAATAATGATAATATGCACATTTTAAAGTGTAGAATGATAACATCATCTATTCAATATGCCTCTCTATAAAAGATAATTCACAAATCTATTTTATTGACATAAGTTGACATGTAAAATTATCACATTTTAAAAACCTGGAGCTATTTAAAATACAGAATGACATTGCCTAAGATAGTGTAATATTAAATAAAAAATAAAATAAACCCATTTATTTAAAAAATGGTATGTAGTGAAAGACAGATAAAACACCAAAAATCATCGTTACAAAACTGTAACCACTAAGGTGATCTGATGCATCAT
Source organism: Carollia perspicillata (assembly GCA_004027735.1). Taxonomy (NCBI): domain Eukaryota; kingdom Metazoa; phylum Chordata; class Mammalia; order Chiroptera; family Phyllostomidae; genus Carollia; species Carollia perspicillata. The sequence goes on from PVKM010004227.1 coordinate 20,755, forward strand.
TATTGAGCAAGACCAGGCAGAGACAGAGTCATCGATTAATTGGTTGTGAACCGCAAACCTCTGTTTTCAACCAATTACCATCTAGTAAGAAACGGGCTGAACAGAAAAAGTTATTTACAACTCCAAGGTATTTCAAGTTTGTTTTTCTTGACTTTAGAAGAACCATAAGCCACAAAGTACACTGTCTCCAGGCCAACCTTTTCCTGCCTATATATTCCCGTTGCTGGACCCTCCCTCTTTGGGCTCTGAAACAAAATTGGCAAAGTTGGGTTTTCATTTTCACCTCCAGCGAAATCTGTCAACCTGTGATGAGGTTGGTTGGGATCATCATGAAGCGAAATGTTTTCCTATTTGTAGGGTGGAAACAAGTACCAGCTCATGCAGCATCCAGTCATTTTGTTATTCGTGTTACATCGTGTTTGTTCTGATTGTTAACATGAAGATGCCACTTCGTGTTGATGTATGTTAGGGAAAGTAAAATGGATTATAGCGTTCTGGATGGAAATCTCCCAACCATGTCTTTTGTATCAGAAAGAGTCTGCTCTTCGCTGTGTGGGGGGGCGGATGTCACTCCCATCAGAGGAGGATTTCCCGTCCCTGTGAAATTGTCCCTGTGGCTCCCAGAACAACTGCATGCATTTGTGGTGAGGCTGGGGAAGGTACCGGGTGGGGGAACTATAGGCCCACAGTAAACGGAGCAGATTTCTCAAGAATGCTTATCTGGCTGTCCCTCTGCAGCCCTCTTCCTGCCTTTCTAGTTGCCCTTGACCTCAAATCCCTACTTGTCACCTTTAAGACCTATTAACTCTACCTCCTTGGTGTATCTGGTTTCCATATTAATTTATTTTTATGGCTGCCACCCAAGTCTGGAAAAACATATTCTAAATAAATGCTGCATAGTAGGTATTCCATTATGTGCATTATACTCATACATTTCATATCCCCTTTTTATCAACCCCAAGAAAGAAAGAATGTGTGTCCCTACTATCTGAGATGCCTTTAGTACACAAATGGGAAATGACTGTGGCAGGCAGAATGATGCACCCTTCCAATGCCCTTTTAATCCCAGGGACCTGTGGTATGTCACCTTACATGGCAAAGAGGACTTTGCAGATATGGTTAAGGACCTTGAGAAGGGGACACAATTCTTAACTATCCAAGTGGACCCAACATTCACAAGAGTCCTTAAAAGCTGAGGCCTTCCCTTGCTATGGTCGGAGGGGATACATGATGACAGAAAAACTGGCATAGAGAGGCAACTGGAATGCATCTGCTATCTGTGGGGTTTCGTGCCCCTAATAAATACCCCTTTTTGGCTTGGCTGCTAATATATTATGTTGTTAATATACTACCTATTGTACAACTCTCCACTGTCTGTTAATCTAGAGCAGAGGCTGGGACATGAATAAAATTTCTATCCTATTTATCTTGACAGAAAATTAAGAGATTATCCACCATTTGGATTTGGCACAGATTAATTATGTAGATTATATGCAGAATTCTCATCCAAATTCCATTATAGAGAGACAAGGTGACTGGCTTCTCTAGGCTAAACACGCACAATTTATTTTGGACACAAATGGAAAATGTTATTAAAGAAAACCTAGGCCATGGAAATTCCAAAGTAGAGAAGAGGTAAGGCCTGCTTGAGTGTGGTTGGTAGGATAATATGGGTGTAATAATTTATAGTTTTAATGTGAACATTTCACCTAAAATGCCATATGGTGTGCTTGAGTGTGATATTATTATGTTACAGAATTACATGCTTATGATTTTGTAATAAAAGGTTTTGTAATAGAAAAGGAGCATTATTTGTGCCAGACCCTGTATTTTAGTCATATGCCTTTAAAGTTGCTCCTGTAGATATTTTGTTTATCAAGGGCATCTTTACCACCTGAGACAGATTAACCCACGTAGCCACACACCGTATCTCGTCTCTGCTTTTCTCTGCTTTGGCTTTGTAATTGCTGTTGTTCCTCCAAGTAATAGCAAGGTGGCCACCAGGAGTCAAAGACTCCATCGTATCCTCCCACCAACTACAGTGCTAACAGTTATAAAAGTGAAGTTCTGGAGCTGCCTCTCTTTTGAACAGCTTGGGACATGGGTTTTCCCCTGTGTCAATCCCTCTGATTGACATACTAATTAGACAGACCTGGTCTATATCCCCACCCCTGGAGCCCTGGGAACCACAAGGCAGGATGGGAAAGAAGGCATTCCTGAGGAGTAGGATCGAAGAACTATTGCCGGAAGTTGGGGGGATATATGCTTCACAAATAAAACCATGGTTGTCACTCAGGTGGATGTATTCATTGGAGAGAAAATTTAAAAAAATAAAAACAATATGCAGGCATTCCAAAAAGCTACACGAAAAGATTTGGTATTAAATCAGGACGGCTCTTGGTGAGCATGCCAGAGTAGTCACGGGGTGTAAAATACAGCAGAGGGAATATAGTCAATAATATTGTAATAACTGCGTATGGTTTCGCACGGGCATGAGATGTATCAGGGTGATCACTTCAGTCATGTAATGCTAGTCACCGGGGTGTACATCTGGAACTAATACAATATTGTATGCAATTGTAATTGAAAAATAAAAAATGATTTAAATATATACATATATCTTTTAGATGACTGATCTTTTAGAAAACCCTTGTCACAGTGGATGTTAATAAGTATATTAAAAAGAAAAAATCGAGTGGCACAATTAAATGTGTTTGCTCATTATTGGATCAGATACGTTTCTTTACTGCAAAATTTCTCAGATCCTTTAAGAGATTAGCACACCTATTATGAGTCTCTTAAGAATGGGATATAGAATGATGTGTGCTCTAAATATACTTTCTCTTGAAATCTTGTATTTTTTTCCTGTCTTCAGGGAGAATATCCTGATAGAAGACTGGCATAGTGTCTGTCATGCAGTTGGTGCTCAGTAAATATTTGTTAAATGATTGAGGAACCATTGCTTACTTTGTGAAATGTAGTTTAACAATTGTGAGTCTGCTCCATCTAATAGCAAAAGTAAATAACGTGTCTTTTTGTCTTTGTTGTGAAGGCCTGATTTTGTTTTCCTTGTGTTTGTTTTCCCTGCTTGAAGTCTAAGGGGGCTTTAGGGTGAACATCTCCATATGGCTATGAAGCTATGGGAGGAGAATGGCTATGCTGAAAACGGTGACCAGTCGACTACTATTTTGGTAATCACATTGAATAAGCTTTTAGAGAGATGTCCAGATGTACACACAGAGATCTGGTGTTTGACCCTGTGAGCACATGCACCAAAAAAGAGGTTTACCCTGCTTGGGGCAACATTGTACAGAAAAAAAAATGTGAAAATTGACTTAAATTACAGGTAGAATACATGGGGGAACTCATTATTAAGTGAAATCCTATTCTAAATATTTTTGTAGAGTGGGGAATTATTTTGTAAAGTGAATAATAACTTCGGTTTATATAATAGGTCAGCTGAAATTGAGGTATGAAATATCTATATATACCACCATTATATACACATAATGATAATTTATTTAAACAACTGATATTTATATCACACATTTTAATCTCTGAGCTAAGGGAAATATCCATGAGTTTTTCTTAAAGATTTTCTTTGGAAGAAAGTTTTAGAAAGATACATTCTTTATAATATGCAATGAGTATTCTTTTATACTGAAACTTCAATTCATTTTCCTCCTACTGAAAAATGCTTTTTCATCCTTTCTGTAATAACTATAATCTTTGAAATTAAGGTTGATGTAAATCCAAAGGTAATGAGATTCAATTTTTCATTGTAGCTGAATTATATGGAGAACTTCAAATATTTATTTGAGGTTTAATTTGAGTAATTTAGGAAAACATTGAGCTTCCTCATTCATAAATGATAATTACTTCTCTTCATCAAATATTGTACTGTATTCCCTTCTGCTATCTGTTCAATCTTGTTTCAATATGAACACTTTCATATCTCAAAGGGGATTTTTTTTTCATGTAACTTCCTTGGATTGTTTAACTTATAAAATCTTTAGAAATGGAGTTTGCAGTGCCCGTGTTTTGGAGTGTTTAGTTTTATAGGGAAAAGAGGTGAGAAGTAGAATAACATTTACATTGATTTTCTTTAAGGCTGTGCTCTACAGAGAAGCAGTGTTTTGTCTTACCAAAGCACATGTTTAAGGAATGGAGATTGCTGTCTTGCAAAACTCTTAAAATAAACTCCAGCAGCTTAAAATGCCTGTAGCCTCTAGTTAATTATAATTCTGTACTAAATCAAAAGTGACTGCATCTAAAAACTTCCATAAAGAAAAGCTTAGGCCCTGGCTGGTATGGCTCGGTGGACTGAGCACGGGTCTGCGAACCAAAGGATGGAGGTTCGATTCCCAGTTGGGGCACATGCCTGGGTTTCAGGCCAGTTCCCAGCAGGGTACACAAGAGAAGCAACCATACATTGATATTTCTCCCCTTCTCTCCTTCCCTTCTCCTGTAAAAATAAATAAATAAAATCTTAAAAAAAAAAAAAAAAAGCTTGGGCACTTCAAACTGTTGCTTGGACAATACAAGACTCTTCATTGCTTTCCCTTGAGAGTTTCCTCCAGGTAATGAATATATGTACACATACATACATTACACATGTGGAAAATGCATATAACATATATTTGTATGTATTATATATTTACATACATTGTGCTTTTAATTATTATTAAAATGAGTACTTAATTTATCATTCATATCTGTATTAAAGCATTTACTAGATGAATCAGGCCACTACTTTGGTGGTGATAACACTGGTCGGTACAGCCAGAGCTGCAGCTGCACACCATATTCTTAATTTTGCCATATCTTCCACACACTTCATTTATTTATTTATTTATTTATTTATTTATTTATTTATTCTGATATTGCTCATTTTGCTTGCCAAAGAAATTCAAATTGCATATTCTACCAATCAGGAATCTTTTGGGTGCAAGTGACAGAAACCCATCTCAAACTAGCTTAAGCATAAAAATGAATTATGTGGTTCTTATGACAAGGCCAGGGATGATTGGCTGCAGGAAAAGAAGAACCCACAAACTCCGTGTTGTCCAGAATCTAGCATCTCCTTACTACAAGTCCAGTGTCCCTTGTGTAGCCACCTGGCTCATTCACACCGTAGCAGCTTACCCCTGAACTAATTATTGTGTTGGGTGGATGGAATATGTTGAAGCATATAGCCAAGGTCCTTTGTTTACCTTGGAGCTAAAGAAATGGGGATGAACCATCTTCAACAATTGGAGTTTGGGATAATCTCTCCCCAAACAACACTGTTGTCAACAGCAGGAAGAGACATAGATGACAGACGAAACAAACCACAGATGTTTAATGGAAGACCCAACCTTAGTGTTAGAAGATGTCCCTACGTGACCCGCCTTCAGACAACTCCAGGGGTGCCAGATTGATACTAGAAAAGCAATTCCAATCAAGTTCAGGATGTATCCCAAAGACCAAAATCCTATTATTTATATCCATTCTATTTCTATTAAGGAACCAACCAGAGAGTCAATTGGCCCAGGATAGGTACTCAATAACTATGTCCTGATTGATCACCTTCCTCAGTAATTGAACTAACTAGAATTGTTTCTTGTCCCACATCACGATGTCTTCAAATTTTGAGTTATTTCAGCTCTTTGGAGGACATAAAATATGCATTTTGTTACTCATGAATTAGGAGCGGGAAGCCAGAAATCTACTTCCATTCTTCCAACTCCCTTAACATTTTATTTTTTCACATGCCCCAGTTTGCCAGTTCGCTCAAGTAAATATCACTAGGTGAAAGGACACGGTATGAGGACCTAAAGAAAGAGTGTGGGGACATCTATTTCTATATCTAAGCCAGTTCATTTCTCTAAGATGTCCACGAATGTGCGAAAACCTACATTAATCCTCAAGTGTAACTTTTTGAGAGAAGAATGGATGCGTCAGGTATAGAAAATTTGAGATGCTTAAGTAAGTGTATTCCTGTGAAGCCTCTGTGGCAGCTCTAACCCAAATCAGCTCCCCTGGCTGGCCCCTATCTTCCCCATGTGCACATCACTCCTTCTTTTGTCTCTTCAAACTTTCGTTTGCTCCTCTGAAGTCATCATCGTCAATTAACATTTGCTGGGTTCTGTAGGGTCTAATGTGGCACTTCTCCAGCTGTTATTCACCAGTGCAGATGTGGGGGTCCCACTGCTTTTGCGTCTGAATCATATTATCCTAAGCTATTTTCAGCATCTCCCATCTGCTGTCCTCCAAGCGTCCCCAGACCTCACTACTCTGTTCTGCCCCGTTGTCCACATTCATGATCTGATTTCCCAAGCATTATGCAATGGCAAAAACTGTAGATCTCATACTTGGATAATGAATTCCAGCCCTGCCACTTTCAGGGTTATATGACCTTGGGAGACATATTTTTCTTTTACCCATGAAAGAGGCATAATGCATGTCTACACTGTATGTAGATTCTAGAGCATGAGATGATGACTGTGAAAATTCTATAAGATTAAAGGTAGCAAGTCTGACATAGTTTTTAGTACTCAGAAATGGACACTCCATTGTTATCTATGGATTAGAATAGGCAGGTGAGTGATAATTACCATGAGCAGGCAGCCAGCATCACCATTAGTAGCAGCACCTTCAACACATTTCAAAAGCACATTCAGGCACCCCTGCCATGTCCATTTTTAAAACACTGTTATTAGTGTGCTAGAAAGAAGACCAACTACTGTTCTGGTGGACCTTGGCCTTGCACTCTTTTCAAGTTCATTGTATTCAGGTTCGTACCCGCCAACCCCCAGTTGTCATCCTCTTTCTATTACTTCTTTTCAAATTTCCTTAAGCCCAAGACCGAGTCCAGAGCTCGCCACCTCTAGCCAAGGTGCACACTGGACCGAGAGGCAGGAGCAAGCTCTGTGGCCCAAAGCCAGCCTATCTCCCTCGCCTGCCCAGAGTCCATGCCTCGGAAATCCTTGTGGTCTGTGTCTTCCCTCCCACATGGAGGTTGGTAGAAGTGACCCTTTCCCATTGCCTCCAGCTAAACTGCATGGGCACTCCTGGGCTCCTTCGATCGAGCAGTGACTGGTCACATACACGTGATACCAGCTGAGCGAGGCTGAGCTCCGGGGCTGGTTTCTGACGACTGTGACAGTTTTGTCAAGCAGAGTGTGCCCTTTACAGAGAGAATTAATAAATAACACCAATATGAAAAATATTGCTGTGAGGACCAGCTGCTAAAATGAGATTCTCAATAATGGTCATGGTATGTAAGTTTTTTCCTTTTCTTTTTTTAATGTAGAAGCAGAGACTTTTCAGAGAGTGAAGACTGTGCTGATTGTCTTTGCAGGAGAAGACTGGCTTTAAAAGCCAAGCCATTTGGCAACATTAACTGAGCTGACTTCAGCATATTATGTAATGTGGGGGGGCCTGTGCATGCTGACTGGTCAGGCGCTCAGGGAACAAACACCAAGTGAGCGATATGTCATAGCAGACAAATGGGCTCTTTAAACTAGACAATGTGCAAGGTGTTTTCTTTGGCATGGATACTTACCTGTCAGTCAACCTTTGCCCCATTCTCATTATGAACTTGGCTTTGGGTTGATAACCGTGGGATGTAAAATGAACTATCAGACATGGCCCTTGCCCTGAAGGAGTTTACGATCAAGTTGGGAAAGTGAAACTTAAAGACCTTAACACTTGCAGGCACAACAAAGGGAAACTCGTGATAGTTGGCTGCAAAGAAGTGCCAAATGAGTGGTCTGGGCACCAAGTGCAGCCATTCTGCTGCAGGTTCTTCAATTCGAGCTCAAAGACAGTGTCAAACTGCTGGACAGGTACAAATTGTTCTGAGTTATTGAGTCAAAACATAATTTGTTCTGGTACATGGAATGAACTAGCCTCATAATTGTTTTTAGGGTGTCACTTCCTTCTCTTAGGCTTGGCAAGAGAAACCTAAAACTTCTCTCTCATTAAATAACTCTCCCTCCCCAACCCTAGCAGTCCTGAACAAACTAGGCAGGCGCCTGGGAACCACGGAAGCATTTTCCCCAGAGTGACTTGTTTGGTGATCAAAGCCAGAGCTGGGGACTCACTCACTTTTTCTGTTTGGTTGGGGAATGTTGGAAGAGCTCCATAGCTCATCATCAACCTGTCTCGGGCCTTCCTCGCAGAAGATGAACCCAAGGCTCATTGAAATGAGAAATGGGTACAGCCAGCAAAATGGCCATAAGTGGATTTCTAAAGCTAGTCACCTAGTAAGACAAGACCTTCCTGAAATTCAAATTTTCATGTAGTATTACATTTACCACATTTTCTATACAATATCTTAATAATTAATTAAAAGTAATTATTAATGACATGAGCATGTATGATGCCCCTAGCTCTGCAGTGAGGACTTTACTTAAATATATTTTTAACACTCTAAATATCCTCTTTTCCCCTTATACTAGTCAAATTCTTGGACTACCTAATTATTGTTGCTGGTTGGGTTCTTCAGAAGCAGATACACAAAAAGCCCTTGGGTTTAAGGTGCTTTTTAGGGATTCATACCTGAGAAAGAAAGAAGTAGGAAACAGGCTTGGGTAGAGGGAGAGGTGAGACTGTGGTGTGAACATGCCAAAGTCACCAGGGAGCTCCAGAGTGAATAGCATCCCACCAGCGGTTCTCTGTGTTGGGCAGAAATACCTGGGCCTTTATCCCCTACTCCTCTCAGTCACTGAATGCCAGAAGTGTGTGGCCTTGAGCAAGGAGGCTCCCTGTAGCTGTAGCAGACCCCGAAGGAGCTGGCAGCACGGCTCCCTGCTGACCTCACTCTCTAGAGCTGGGCAGCTGGTCTGGTGCATCTCTGTGTCACTCACTCTGTACAGTGGGAGGACAAGCATCCCTATACCCATGGGGCCGTGGGGAGGACTAAACCAGATCACCCATCTAGGACACTCAGCCCAGTGGCTGGAGAGAATCTGCTCATGATCCTTTCATTTAAGGTTATACAGCAGATACTGCTTTCTCTCTCATGCTTTGTCCTTTTTTCTGAGCCTCTAATTTTTTAAAAAATATATTTTTATTGTGCTAAACGTATGTAACATAAAATTTACGATGTTAACCATTTTCACGTATGTGGTTCATTGACATCAACTACGTTCATGTGGTTGTGTGACCAGTACCACGATTCTTCCCAGATTTTTTTCTTTCCAAGTAAAAACTCCATACCATTAAACACCAGTTGTGTTTCTCCCTTCCTCCCCAAGCCCCTGCCAGCAGCCATTCTACTTCCTGTCTCTGTGAATTTGACTACTTATATAATGAGAATACTAACAACATATGGCATCTCTTTTAAGTGGACTCATACAATATCTTTCTGTGACTGAATTATTTCACAGACCATAATGCCTTCAAGGTTCATCCATGCTGTAGGAGGTGTCAGAAATTTCCTTCCTTTATCAGGCTGAATAATACTCCACTGTATGTATATAGCAAATTCTAAAAATTTGTTTGTCCATGGGCATGTGAGTTGTTTGCACCTTTCAGCAGCTGTGAATAACGTGGCTACGAACATCAATTTGTAAGCAGGTACTATTATTCAAAAACTTTCCCAACGTCATTGCAGTATAACTGACACGTGACATCGTGTCAGTTGAGGTGTACCACTTGTACAACGTTCACATTTTGCAGAATGATTACCAACATAGCATTAGCTCACACCTTCATTCAGTCATGGCTACATTTTCTCTGTGGTGAGAACACTGAAGATTTACTCTCCTAGCAATGTGCAAGTGTGTAATACAGGGTTATTAGCTATAATCACCACTCTGTACATTAGATCCTCACAGTTGTTAATCTTATAACTGGACGTTTGCACCCTTGAATCAATATCTCCCCAGGTCTCCCTCCCCCTGTCAGAGGCTACCCTCGTTACCATTCTATTCTGTTTTCCTTGGCTCAGCTTTCTTACATTGAACTTGTAAGCAATATCCTACAGTATTTGTCTGTCCCTTCCTGGCTTACCTCACTTAGCATACTTCCCTCAAGTTTGTTTTGTCCTGGTTGTTGTAAATGGCAGGATTTCCTTCTTTCTCATGGCTGGAAATATTCTGTGATATTTTATATACAATATATATGCATACATATAAAGGTATACAAATATATAAATATAAATAAATATACATCTAGTGTGATATAATATATAATATATAACATATACAAGATTACTTATATAATGTATGTAAGATTATACATGATATAGAAAATCTTATATCTATAATATTCCATACATAATTATATTCAATATATAATATGATCTCACACCTTTTATCTATTCATCTGTTGAGAGACACGAGCTGTTTCATATCTTGGCTATTATGAATAATGCTGCAATGAACACAGAGATGTAGATATCTCTTTGAGATCAAAGCAGTTGGTATCTTTAAATCCCATTTATAGATAAGAAAATGCAAACCCAAACAGATCAAGGGGTAAGGAACCAGCAAACAAATCCACATCTGTTCAACTTCAGTTCAAGTTCTTGACTGTGATGTCTGTCACCTGTGTCCTTTGACGAGCCTGGTATCCTCTGTCACACCTGAGGCTACAGCAGGCTACCGCTATCTCATACAGCAGGTGCTCTGGCCTCCCCCTCCAACACAGGGAGCTTTGCAAGGCTCCATTGCCCACCTTCAGTGTGAGCCCTCACTGTCTGTCTGTCTTTCTCCTCTGACTTCCATCCCACTGCCTTATATCAGCTTCCTCCTCCTCGTTGAGCCCCTTCACACTGAGGAAACCTATAATGCCAGGCTTTACCCTCACTTTTCTAAATTGTTAATTTCTTTAACCCCACTAACCTAATGGGGCAGGTATTATTATTATCATCCCATGTTGTGGGTTAGGCAATGGAGTCACCTGGAAGTTAAATACCTGCCCAAGATTCGCAGCTAATAAGTGCCAGAACTGAACACAGGCGGTCGGTGAGCCACACCAGGATGCAGTGTTGCCTCTTGCACAGATCCACTTGTAAATACAATGTCTCGCAGTTAAGAGACACCCCTCCAGCCAGTCCTGGACAAACACAGTTGAGGGAGTTCTAACAGCCTGAGTTTACTTGCTGCTTCCCATCTCTGCCCACAGGCTCTAGCTGGGCTCAGGTCCCCCCTGTTCACAGCAGGCTGAGTAGCAAACCCCGAGGCCACTGCAGCTGCCTCGGTATGCTACAGTCCTCTTGGGTCTGGACACTGCTGGAGGCAGGCACACCAGACCATGTGTAATATGGCTGCTTTCCATTCCACGTAGCTGGAGCCAAGGGGTGGTGGTGCGGGGATGAGGGAGGGAGGGAAGGGGAGAGAGAGAGGCTGCCTACTGTCTCTGTATTTATCCCAAATCCATATATTATTTTGGAACATTCAGTATTGCAGAAATATGCAAAGGGATAAATCACTCCTTTTGCCATCTGGTCTCTGAGAACCTTCCCAAGAACTGTAGCTTCATTTAATTTGGTTGTGTTCCTTTCTCACCCTTTTTGTGCTTTCCATCATGTTTTCTTGGCTGCATTTTTGGGTTTGTTTTGCCGTCAGTTTCTTTGCTCCTTTAGCTGTTTCTGGGTTTTAGTTTTTAAAAAGAAATACCAGTTCTCACTAATCAGAATTATGCCAGGTTCTTTATGTGGCTTGCCACTCCCACACGACTATGTTTTTTAACCTTCATCTGGAAACCTGGAGTGATGTGTGTGTGTGTGTGTGTGTGTGTGTGTGTGTGTGTGTGTTTAATGCTCCCACCAGATGCACCAACCAGCCTGATGGTGGTCAGTAATGAGGAAGCAGTAGGACTCCGTGGTCTTAGGGGTTCTTGGCAGTGCCTTCACGGCCAATGCTTCTGTGAGATGAGCATGGTGGTCCAAGCCCAGGCACTGCTACACAGTTCCAACGTCCATTTAAATGTACAAATGGGTTGGCACTCATCTAAGGAGAGTGAAGCTCCAGAGAGGTTACTAAGAACATTCTGAGCAAAGCTTCTCCCTGTTTGAGCTTGGAGGTTATAGATAAGCAAGGGGAGAATACCAAATGACCCATAGTGTAATGAGTAGAAGTTGGACATTGATATGAAGTCATATTTAGCTGCACATAGACACAGATGGTTAATTATAGAAATACATATATACATGCATATATATGGATTAGTAGGCACTCATCTCTTCTTGTTCTATCAACTAAGAGGAACTACCAGCAATGATACCCCAGCAGCAATGAGCACACCTCACACCTAGATCTTGGCTTCTAATCCCATTAGCCAATAAAGACAACAAGGGCTCCTTGGAGAAATGGCTGCTTTAGGACAGGGCATGAAATATACAAGATGAACTGGTACTGAACAGTTTGTAGTTCAATAAAGTGAGGAAGTGCTCAAAGCAACAGCAATAAAAACACCATGATGCAGTATGTGTCATAAATGAGAAATGAAGAGGCTTAACATGAGTTTGGTGGACAGGCATTGGCCACTCATTCAAACCAGGTGCTTGGCAGTGATGGCTGAGTTGATACACTTTGTTGTGCCAGAGTTTGTGCTGCATATCCTCTTGCTGCTCTTGTGATTTGGTGAGACCTGGATTCCTCTCCTTCATTTCACCACTACAGCAACTTGCCTGGGATTCCACAGCCCAATTTTGAAGACAAGGACAACTTGAAATGAGGAGACTGAAAAATAAATCGCATTTCCAAGGAGAAAATCAAGTCGTTGCAACTCAATTATTAATGTGCAGAACCGTTATGTAATGTAGCAGCCCAATTAACAGGTGTCTCTCGGGGAATAATCAAGGCTTAATTTGGCATGATAATTAGTAACCTCCCTTCTCAGCTTTGGATGGGGGCCCCTGCAGGACAGCATGATGGCTGGTAATGAGGCAGTATCACTTACTTTGCAGCCGTGTTAATTGTATCTTTCTGCGCATGGGAACAAAACAGATTTACCTGCTTCTAGATGCTGGGATGTGCCACTAATCTAATACACTTGGACTTTTTTTCTGGTCTTGGCAACCCAGGCCTTTTTGAAGGGCAACACTGTTACACATTTGAGACTTCTTTAATTGACCAAGTTGTTATAATTGCTACACTGCTGCCTTTTCCCCCTGATAGTCTGGATAGCAAAGTTTCAGTCTTACAAGATGTATGGCCAGAGTTGACAGGCTCTTAGAAATATCTGGGAGTTGTCCTCTTTCCTGTACCTGTAATGATAAGTGACCACAGTCACCCTGGCAAAGATGTCTATTTCCTCCTTGTGTCCCAGGGCACCCTTCTTTATTACAATAAAACACTACACAATGTGTGTGTAACCTGTATAGTCACAGAAAACAAAAACACAAAATCTTAGGTGTGTTATTTTTACAAAAAATAGAAAAAAGCATAGCAGAAAGAAATGCCAATCATTTATCATCTTTCAACTGAGAGGATGAAGGATGATTATTTTGATGTGATATCTTTGATATCATTATTATTTTGATATGGTATCTTTCCATATCACACACACCTGTCTGCTCACATATAGCTACTTATACAGACGTGATTTGTCTTTGCACAGCTAGGATTGTGCATGCATACTATTTTGTTAACATGGTGTCTGATCTCAGCAACAGATTTTGAACCAAGTCTACGCGAGGTTTTCCTAAAATTTCTTCCTCTGAAGTTTGGGACCCACTGGTCTGTACTCTGAGAATTAAGCTGAAACAATATGTATATTTTTTCTCCCTCTTGGCAGCACACAATGAATACCCCTGTAGTAAAGGTTTTGTTTAAATGTTAAATACATTATTCAGGGAAGTGACTATTGCTCCCTTTCATTACAAGATAAGAGCACTGACAACCATTACTTTAAACTATACTTGGTAAGATGATATTGACGGTCTAAAGAGTTTTCCATTTTTATTTCATTTTGTTTTGCTATTTAAATATCACTGCAGTGAACATCCTTACATATACATCTTTGTGTATATGTAAAATGTTCTTAGAACTAATTTGTAGAAGAGCCAGACGTCACCACACATGCATATTTTAAGGTTTTGAACCAACTTAGGTGAATTGCTCTCTCCAAAAAATTCACATGCATTTACCAACCCGAAAGACACATGGAAGACCACCCCTACCCCTTTTCTGCTTTGAAGTACATTTTTAATTCCAGGTTATACAACTTTAGTGATGATACAGGAGACAAAATGAGAAAGTTTATTAAATTCTTATTTATGTATTCAATTTGCATCAGCCTTTTCCTTCCCTAAGCTCAAGGCACCACAGAGAAAACATTGAACTTGTAACTCTTGGCTGTGTGACTATAAGAGAGGGGACAAGGGGAGGGTGGAGGAAATGGATAAAATCTAGGAATGATAATCAGTTTGAACTCTTGAGGATCACGAGAGGAATGAGCTCAAAACCCTAGATCCAGGAGGAAAGCCCTTTATTATTTCTCATCTTGGTTTCCTCTTGCAGGAGTTGTAGGAAAGGGTGCAGTGAAGTTTTGCATTTCTTGTCTGCCCATGGACACCTGGCAGAGCAGGCAGGTTGGGGCTGAAGGTCAACCCTGTCTGCATCTTCTCTCATCGAGCCCTGCCCTCTTGGTGCTGAGTCCTCCCAAAGGAGCCACCGCTTTCATTGTGAGCAAAGTCACTGTGTGGGCCAGCAGAGCCCTGAGGGTGGTTGGTTACAAACAAACACCCCCCCACCCCCCCAGCAAAAGCCACCATCTTCCCAGCTACCTTCAGCCCATAATCTATTTTCTTACTCTCTGTCCGTTTTCTTTGACGAGATGGGAGTGCCCTGACCAGTATGGCTTAGTTGGTATTTCTCTCCCTCCCCTTCCCCTCTTTCTAAAAACAAATGAATAAAGTGCTAAGAAAAAAATGAGGTGAGAGTTAACTTCTAAAATGATACATTTTTGTAGCTAACAGTTTTGTGAAAAATGTTTCTTTCTTCAGATACTGCCTAAGGAGGGGCGGCGAAGATGTTTTCGCAATGTTTCTCCCACCCCTGTGTTGGACGATTTCATGCCAATATTTTCCCCCAGTGATTTGAGATGCTCTTAATTGCTTTACTGGAGGGAAATAAAACACCTTTTAAGCCAACAGCTGAGCGATTTGCTATGACAATTCTGCCACTATGCATTCACTTAATTTCCAATTAATCAAACATTCAATAAATCATTAGTATAATTACACCTGCTCCCATCGTCTTGCCCCAGCACATTAGCTCAACTCAGGCAGCCCCCCTGGACTGGCTGTGGGGAGAGTGTTCATTTGTCTGCCCTGGATGGGTGCGCAGCCTCGCTCCCTGTGAGCCTTGAAAAATGACAGGGAAGACACTGTAATTATTTCAGGCAACAGAAGTTTGCTTGGTTTCCCTCTTCTCGGCTTCTCACTCCAATGCTTCCCCAACGACTAAAGCCAACATCGTAGCATCCTAGTAGCAGTGGCTGGTTAATTTCAGCAAGTGGTTTTAAAAATCATTTTTATTTCCAGACTGTGCCTCTTTTCTAATTACACTATCTCCCCAGGTGAGCGATAATTCCCTCATCACCATAGATCTGAAGCACGGATTATTAAAATAATATAGCTTATGCCATATAAATGCAGCAGAAAGTATCTTAAAGATGTTCCATTGAAAGCTGGTAAATTGGTTCAACAGATGAATGTTTTAGGGCCTGTTTTTAAAAAGTTGCACAAGTATAAACCCACTTGAATTACGGCTGCAGTTTCACACCAGCGGTTGCAATTATTTTAAACATCTAACTGCGCAAAAGACAGATCTGAAAGGGAAGGAGCTAAATTCTCTGAGATTAATTAAAGGGTTTCATTTTGCTCTTGATTTAAAAATAAATTTCAAGCATGCATCACTTGTTGTTCTCTTGAAGAATTTGCATTACAGGGTTTAACCAGAAAAAAGTACGGAGAGTGTTAAGCTTCATGAGTCCTTCATACAATGTAGCTGGAAGCTCATAAAGGGGAGGGCGGACCTATTGTTACACCAGCATATTCTCTACATGCTTCTTTGTACTTTTTCATTTGTGAAGGGTATTAATCTTAAAACTCATTTCCAGTGTAAGATTGTGCATTTACATGAATTTCCCATAAAATCGCTCCTGATTCGATCTCTGCCCATTGATTTAATTTCTTTTACCTCTCAGAGCCAGTGGTGCTGAGGGTTTATGGTAATTATAGTGTCGTGGGTTTCAGTGGAATAGTTCCCTGGTATCTTCAGTGTGGGTTTGATTCTCTCTAAGCTCGCTCAGCCCTGGAGATGGCGCAGCAAATATCTCTGAGGCAGGGAGCTCACAAGCCAGATCAGAATGCTGGACGGTATACAGCCGAGAGGCAGGGGAAGCTGGAGAGGGAATGGCCTGCGGCTACTGGCCAGATGGATGGCTGTTCTAAGGGGGCCCTTTAAGGTGAATCACTTGGCAATTTTGTGAGTTGGCAGAAGGTACAGCCACCTGTGCTCAATGTGAAATGAGATACAGGCAACCTACTGGTCTGAAATATGCTGCTCACCCTTTGAGAGATGGCACAGTGTTGCAAGAGGTGATTTGCCTAATAGTAGGGTGTAGGGGGAGGCAACCACAGCAAAAGTATCGTGAGTTTTGAGTAGGACTGACTAGGGTTCACATTCTCAGAACCCCAATTTTCATCTGTAATAGCACTAATAGAATATGGTGTAACCTGCATATGTCATTTTAGTTTTTCTAGTAGCCACATTAAAAAACAAGAAACAGGTGAAATTACTTCAATAATGTATTTTAATTAATTCAGTGTATCCAAAGCATTATCCTTTTGGCATGTCATCCATGTCAACATGAAGGAGACATGTGGCCTTCCTGTTTCCATAGGAATCCTATGAAATCCATTGGTCCTTTCACAGGCACAACACTTCCCTGTGGGGACCAGCAGCATCCCAGGCACACCACAGCCGCCTGGCATGGTGCGGGCTACCATACTGGACAGTGTGAGTCCAGCTCATACATTATCAGGATATTCCCAGTTGCAAGAGAGGAAAAGTAAATTCTAAGTAGCTTTAGCAAGAAAAGACCATTTGTTTCAAGTATGGCTGAATGCAGAAATCCAAATGTTGCCTTCAGGTGCATCTCCGTGGGTAAGCCCTGCTCGCTCTTACGGGAACAAGTAGACAATAGGAAAATGGCCCTTGGCAACCCCATGCCCATGTGGCTCTTAAGTTTGTGATTCCAAGCAACGAGAGACATCTTCCCCCATAGTTCTAACAAAAACAAATTCAGTGACAAAATAGATGGGCTTAGTTTGTATGATGGGCCAGGGAGCACTCTTCCCAGAGGAATGGAAAACAGATGACGGTTGGTGACCATTCTTTTCATCCCTCTTCTCGCAGTCTTCTCCTTCTCAAAGAATGGTATTATCGCCTACCCAGCGACCCAGGACATGGTCTCCAAACACTCAACTTAGCTGACCACCCAAGCCTCAGCCCAATGCCTTCCATGGCAGAATAATATAATTTAATAATCCATTCTTACATTTGATTATTAGGAAAATATTTGTTAGACTCCTGCCTGGGGGTAGGCACTCTGATAGGCACTGCAGTCAAAATATTTCCTAGGTATTTCTGAAAACATGTTCACTTAGCTCCACCTTCTTTTTCCACATTAGTCCATGACAAATATCCTTGCAGCTGAACTGTACAATCTCCCACTCACTAGACTCACGCTCTCTTTCAATTTTGCCTTTCTCCATCTCATTTCAAAACAGTGGAACTCACCTGGAGAAGCCAGTTTGTTTCCTAGAATAGCAAGTCTACATCCTGGAGAGGTTGCCTTTGGGAATCTGGTGGTTGTCAGACAAAGGTATCTGGAAGGCAGATGGAAATGGGGAAGCCAGGAGTGGAGACAGGGTGGAGTTGAAGAATCTAGAGGTGGAGACATCTTTGTGGAGATGGTAGTTAAGCTTTAAAGATGGATGAGGTGGTCAGGAATGTCAGAATTATAGGGGGCAGGGTAACTGGGGAAGAGTCTGCATTTAATACTGGCTTTGCTCCATCTGCTGAAGTCTTTGTGTGGCCGCGGGGAGTGGGGGTTGCAGTAAGGAGAGCCACTTATGACTAAGCCACAAACAACATTTCCATATAAAAGTTTTAACAAACACTCCTCAGAATGAATTTAAGGGGCTAAACCTTATCACTCCCCTCCCCGCCCCCCCAACACATAATAGGAAAACTTTCCCTGAGGCAATGCAAGAGAAAGTTTTAAACTTTTTAAATAGCACTGTTCTATTGAATTATCTTCAAAGGTGCTTTAGAGGGTGGGACCAGGGTGAGGAAGGACAGATGGGGTTAGTGATTTTGAACACTACAACTTTATCTCGGTGCGTTATAAATATGTGATGTTCTTTAATGTACTGAGCCATCAGGTTAACAAACAAGTGATGGCCAAGTTTGTAATTGGCAAGGAAAGAGGTTGTAATCTATAAGGAGCTTTGTGTTCCAACCAATTTATTCTCTGTCAGAGCTTCATTGCCTCTGTCGCAAAAACTCCCAAGGAGTCTTAAGAGCTAAAATCCCAGACTGGCTGAGCTTGGTTTCTCTAGTGACTTTCCCTTTTTGGCTTCATCTGTCACCCAGACAAGACACTTGGAAAACCCATTTCTTTAAAATGCAGCTGCTCACCTGCCTCCATAATGCCTGGTTTGTTGTTTGTAAGTGGCTTTTATCCTGAAAGTTGGAAAGAAGTGAATTGGTGGCAGAATCCATTTTAACTTCTTGTAGGCTACACAAAATCAGAAAATAAAATGGTGTTTTGTGGGAACATTAACTAGTACTGTCTGGCTACCTTAGCTGAGTATGGAGGTCCTTTGGGATGAAGTTTCTGCCTACTACTAAAGTATGCTGCACCTCTCTCCTTGGTTCAAGGGTTAATGAACCAGCAAGCACAGTTGGCCACATTACCACTGCCCAATTCTAGGGGGCACCACTAACCTCACAACCTGTGTGAATGGAGCCACTACACTGTGTGAGCTCACCCTGCTCAATTATATGAGGTGGTCCTGGTGAAAAGATGAGTTTTGGGAGTTAGATTGGCCTGAGGCAAATCACACACGAAGAGTTATCTTGACCAGTTTTCGTCATTTCTAAAACAGAGATTACAATAATACCATCTTCATAGCATTGCTGTTAGAAATGAGGCAAAAATGTCCTTTGTATATGCTTTTTCTCTGCCTAGCCTGCTTACTAGGGCAAATCCCTCTTCCTGTGTCACCCCTCACCTCAGTTGCAATCTTCTTGATATTTCCATGGCTAACCTCCCTTCCCCCCTCATTTTTACTACCTCTGAATATACATATCAACTGGATGATTGAAAGTGCTATTAAAGATATTTTTCATTTCGTTTTGTTTTATTTTGTTTCACTACATTCCTCACATTTTTTTCACCAATTGTATGTTCACATTCCCATTTCTGCTGTTATGTCTGTTTGTTTGCTTGCATGCTTATCTGACCAGCACTCACCCTTCCATTTTCTGGGAAGGGCACCTGTCTCAGAATTGTTTGAGCACCCGCACCTTCCCTGCGCTTACAGTCCCTGTCGTTCTGACAGGGCTGACAACTCCCTCTAACTCCAGGTATCTGCACATGACTCAGGCTTGTCCCATCAGCCTTTTTATTCCTCTGAACATGGTGATTGGTTCACCAATGGGCATGTGACCTGCTTCACCCAATGAGACTTGTTTCTGGAAAAAAATACTCCTTTTTCTTCAAGTTACAAACCTAATAGGATATAGGCTTGGGTTATCTGATGGCTATGTTGTAGTAAATGGGTGTCACAGGCTGTTCCCACCCCCGTTTCCTATGTGGAAATCAGGCCCCCCAAAGTGATGGTATTAGAAGTTGGGGCAAGGTGATTAGGTCATGAGGGTGGAGCCCTCATGGGTGGGGTTGGTGCCCTTCTAAAAAGAGACAGAAGATTTTTCTTTCTCCTGTTCTCTTCTCACCTCTCCTCTTCTCTCTTCTTTCTGTCTCTTCCTTCTCTCATCCTTTCTCTTCTCTCCTTCTCTCCATCTTACCCTGTCTACCATACAAGGATACAGCAATAAAATGGGCATATACAAACCAAGAGGCAGACTCTCCCTAACACCATTTCTCCTGGTGCTTTGATCTTGGACTTCCCAGCCTTCAGAACTGTGAAAAACAAATGTTAGTTCTATAAGCCACCCAGTCTAGGGTAATTAGTCATAGCAGCTTGAATGGACTGAAATAGTGGGGAAAACCAGTCTAAACACAAAACAAAATGTTAAAAAGACATTCATTTCTGAAATCATTTGTATATCAGCACCTGCATTTAATTGAGCCTGAAGCCCTAAACTTTTCAGTGTTGTGACAAATCAAATCCCCCCTCCCATGTTTTTGTCTACAAAGTAGCTCCCAATGAAATACTGACCTGGGCACCCTCCAGCAGAGTCCATTTTACGGGAGCATATTATATTTGCGGGCAGGATGGTGGATGTACGTGACACATTTTTTGACACTCGTTATGTCACATTTAAAAATGCCAAACTCAGAAGTTCATAGGCAGAGATTTAGCAAACGAAAATTGTGCACAGTATCCAGATGGATTAAGATAGCCTGTGAGCCTGAGACATAGAGTCATTTTTTACCCAGGAATATAGTGGTTTTTGCAAGTCACATCTTGATCGACTCTGTTAGCTCAGCAAGTGTGTTCAGAGCTGACAAGTGATAAGCCAGTTGTTTGGTTATTGATGATGCTGCTGGGCCAGGGATGTGTCATTACTATGAGCTTTGGGGGCTGTGAATCTGTCATTGGGCCCAAAGAAAAGACTGGGTTTTTCAAACATGTCCTTGACTCACCCAGAGGGAGAGTGGCTTCTGCCCAGGAGGGTCCTGGAGTTGAAGGCATGAGGATTCATGACTTTGTCTTCTTTAAAGCAAGTAACTTGTTTTCGCCCAGCTGGTTGTATTTTCTTGCCAAGACTTCTCAATCATTTACTTCTATTGACTTATCAGTGCAAAATAACCATATAAAATTATAATAGCAGCTAATATTTATTTCTTGGTCCTTTCCATAGGCAGGTATGCCAGCACTATTCCAAGTGCTGACAATGGAGTGGTGAGTGGTACTGACCTGTCCTTACAAAGTGTATATTTTAGTGCAAGAGATAGGTGATAAAGAAGTAAGCTGATATGCAAACAAGGTAACTACAGATTTTGATAAGTGTTAGGAAGGAACCTCGAAGGTGATGTGTTAAAAGAGTGATTGATAGTGGCGATAGTTGGTGGTAAGAGAGGCCTGTCTTTAGAACTTCAGCTTCAAAGTGAAGCCCTCTGGAGAAGGGAGCATTGGCATGGAGACCTACAGGTAGAGGAGGGGCCAGCCAAGGAGAGTTTTAAAAAGGGCATTCCAGGCAGGGAGAAGAGCAAAGGCTAAGTCCCTGAGCCTGGGAAGAGCTTGGCATGGTGAAGAAACAGAAGACATGCCAGTACTGCTGGCGGTGTCTAGTGGGTGAGAACAGATGTGTGGGAATGAGTTAGAGAGATAGGTGAGGTCAGGTCACGAGGGGCCCATACGAATGGTAGGAAACTTGGGCTTCATTCATGGCTGTGTTCCTTTATGTTCTCTTCTCAGAGGCTGATGGAGGAGGTACTCCTGAGGAATGAAGGGTCTTGCTAAAGGTCACAACACTCATGAGCAGCAAAACCATGAGTCACTACGTAGCTCTCTTTCCAAGATCCAACTCCTTTTTCCTGACAAGGTTCCACCAAGTGGTTTCCAAGCCACAGATAGATCCAATAGATTATGGGGCAAAGCCTATGAATGACTGTTTATCATAAGTATCATGAGGGTTAAAATGAGGTCATGAATATAAATCTCTTAGCTGAGTGTTAGGCAAAGTCAGTGCCTGATAATGTGATGTTTCCTGCATGGGCTGCCCAGTCTCTACTTCATGTAATTGTTTTATTTTTTTTTCAAAAATTTTAATTCTGGTAAAATACACATAACATAAAATGTATTGTCCTAGCCATTTAAAAGGGTACCGTTCAGTATGTCAAGTATATGTACTTTATTATGTAACCAATCCATAGAATTTTTTCATCTTGCAAAACTGAAAATATATATTCATTAAAAATAATTCTCTATTTCCTCTTCCCTAGCACCTGGCAACCACCATTCTACTTTCTGTTTCCATGAGTGTGACACCTCTGAATAACTCAGTAGAGTCATGTAGTATTTGTCCTTTAGTGACTGACTCATTTTACTTAGCATGATATCCTGAATGTGGTAACATGTTGCAGAATTCCCTCTTTTTTAAGGTCAAATAATATTCCATTGTATGTATAGACTGCATTTTGCCTTTTCATTCACCTGTAGATGGACACTTAGGGTGCTCCTGCTTTTTGTCTACTCTGGGTAATGCTGCTTTGAACATGGGTATGCAAACACCTCTTCTAGACCTTGCTTTTCATTTTTGTGAGTATACACACAAAAGTGGAATTGCTGGATCATATGCTCACCCTGCTTTTTATTTTTGGAAGAACCTCCATATTGCTTTCCCCAGTGACAGCACCATTTTACATTGCCACCTACAGTGCACAAAGGTTCTAATTTCTCCCGTCTTCACCAACACTTGTCATTTTCCTTTCTTTTTATAATAGCCATGCTAATGGGTATGGGGTGTTCTGTGATGTATTCTTGGCTCTCTCCATAGGAAGCATGTCATTTGTAGAGCAGCCGGCAACATTTCTTTCTCTTCCATCCATGCCTTCCTGATGAAATTGGCCATATGCCAATGTTGACATTCTTACCACATAGGTAAAAACATGGCATTTTGCCTACAAAAGTAGTCTGGTATATTCAGTACTGCATTTGTCTGGTATTTATGAGAATCCGTAGATTTGTTTAGAATAATCAAGGGGGCTTTGAGTTTCTGTCTTGTGCACTTGAAAGTATCCAAACCATATCTGTTTAAACCTGGCCAAAATGCTATTTCTCTCTTAGAGTTGCACAGCCCACGATTAAAGGATTTGTAGTAGCAACCTGAGTGAAGGGCCCCGTTCATCAATACTGCATGAACTATGTAAGCATATCTTCATTTCTACATTATTTATCTCAGTGGCCAGATGGGTACGTAGGCTGTAATATTCATCAGTAAGAAATCTAAATGCAGCTTTGGCACACCGACATCTGTAGTGGGTCTGACCACTGGGGGCTATAATGCACATCTGTACTTGGGGAAAAGGGGGCCCTTTGCTTCTAGGCAATTCAGGAGTGCCTCAAGCTCTGGTGTTTGACACTTGATTAGTCACCCCTAAGTGGCTCCCATCAGAGCAAAGTGGAAAGGATCTGAGAGATGCCAAGGCTTTGGAGAAGGATAGACCATGTCCTCTGAGTGGTGATATTAACATCAATATTTTCATAATCCATCCATCTTGTTTTTAATGCTAATATGAAAACTACAATAATAGCAAGAACTCATATTTAGGAAGGCAGTATAATACGGTGGATGCTATGACACAAATGTTTGTGTCTTCCCTCAAATTCCTACGAAGAAACCCAATCCCCAATGTGATAGGGAGCTGGGGCCGTAAGAAGTGATTATATCATAAGGATGGAGACCTTGTGAATGGGATTAGTGCCTTTATTAAAAAGACCCTGAAGAGCTCCCTAGCCTCTGCCACCCTGTGAGGTATGAGGAGAAGATGACTGTCTGCAAAACTCTTACCCAACACAATATATGCTAGCACTTTCCCCTTGGACTTTCCAGCCTCCAGAACTATAGTGAATAAATGATGGCTGTTTGTATACCTCACCTTATGGTACTTTGGGTTATAGCAACCCAAATAGACTAAGACAGTGAGTGGATAAGAGTAGGGCATAAGAGTTTAAATCCTGGCTCTCCTACTAAGTATTATGTGACTTAGGGCAAGCTTTTCCTCATGTTTGTCATCTGGACAGTGATGTAATATGGTGTCTACTGTACAAAGTGGTTATGCAAATTGAAAACATGTAGGTCTTAAAATGGAGTACTATGCAACTGTGGATAAAAAAGATAAAGATTTAGAGTAATTACTATGGAGTGATTTCAAAGATATATTATTGATGAAAATGTGAAGGGCAAAGTGTTACATAGCAGGTTCTTATTTGACTAGAATAAATTAATATTAGTATGATTATATGTGTTTGAATATACATAGCATTTCTGGAAGGTTCTATACACAAAATTACCTGGTTTCCTCTGGGTAAATGAATAGCAGTTGGGGGATATCTTGATTACTGTTTTATATTGTGGTCTTTATTTTTATTTTATTGTGTACCTTTATAAATATTTTTAAGGATATTTTTCATTTTTAAACAATTAATAATATACAGACATGTGCTCTGTCCCAGGTGAAGATACTTTTTTTTTCCAATTGAATAGAGACCTTTTGGTATCGGTGCTGAGTCTCATGTAGACCCTGCCTGGCGTTTCTGACTGCCCTTTGGGTCTTAGCTATATGGACCTGGAATGCAGTACTAGGTTTGAACTTTGTTTCCAAGCTGCACTCCCTGGCCGAGCAGGGAGTCCTCACCCAGTCATAATCCAAGGGAAAAGCAGCCACATGGGCTCTAGAAAAGTCCCACGTGGGCTCTTGGCTGAAGGCGTGTGAGATGTCCACTTAGCAATTTGGGATAAGTGGGTATTTTCCTCAAAGTCAGCAGGTAAGAGCAAGTTTGGTCATCAGATCTAAAACTCCGCAGCCAGAGTACATTTCCCTCTCTTTCTTATGTAAACGAGCCACACATGTTAGAAATTCTATCATTTAAGCTTTTTTATGTGGTTGTGTATTCTATTCAAACATCAGGTAGTGCACACAGCTTGCCTTTTTCCAGTGGTGTTCCTCATTTGATTTATCATAGATGATAGCTGGTAATTCAGTTTGATATTGTTCCCTATGTCCAATGATAAACACTTGAGAGAAACCAATAAATCTATTTTTCATATTAAATAACAACACTGGCCCTTTTGTTACCCTCTCAGAATTGCAAATCAGCCTTGTCCTTTCAGCCAAGAGAGAGGAACTAAGCTTTGTTCAGTGTCGACTCCTACATAATTACTTTATTCAGCATTAAGTATAATAGAACTTGGCTTTACAGAACCAGGAGGGGGCAGTAAATTTCCTTTTTTTACTGTTATTTAAAAATGTATCCTGTGTTTCATACAGAGCAAGATCTCACCCGTTTTCTCTAGAATTTGACCAATTCTTTTTCCCCCAGCCAAGGGAATTTTTGAGCATCATGATTCTGGTTTTATGTAATACTCCCATTAGGTTTTAATTAGTGTCCTTTCGAATCATATCCTGTAAATAGACAAAAACAAATTTTGCACTTGCAGAAAATGTCTTTTTGTTCTCACTTTGTAAATGAGGTGAAATCAGACTTTTCTTGAGGCCTGCCTTGCTCCCCTTGTTCACACATAGGTAAAGGTGGACATGCCAATCAGATAACCTGAAATCGAAGCACAATGCTTTGGTGTGTTCAGGTCCTTGTGAAAAATGAGAAAAGAAAATGGTGCCTTTAAAGGAAATAGCCACTTTTCCTGTAATATTCCACTGCTCCAGCGAATGCTCTGATTTCAAACACACGTGCATCCCAGAGACCAAGCGTAGTAATGACTCTCCGGATTGGATCAGAACCCTGTGCATGCAAACACACTTTTTTCCCCTTTTTCTGTGACTGCTTCCTTCTTAAACTTATATATTTGAATACCATTAACTTATGTAATCGCTATGTTCCCTACCCGGGTACCTAATATATCTGGCTA
This sequence comes from Carollia perspicillata, assembly GCA_004027735.1. Classification (NCBI taxonomy): domain Eukaryota; kingdom Metazoa; phylum Chordata; class Mammalia; order Chiroptera; family Phyllostomidae; genus Carollia; species Carollia perspicillata. Next base: position 46,545 of record PVKM010004227.1, read on the forward strand.
GTTATAAGGAACACCAAGTTTTCTCTGTGGGATGATTTGGGGGTGGTTTAGGAATTATTATTGGCTGTGCTATAAATGTCTGGGAAGGGAAATAAAGGACACTTCCAGGACAGTTAACACCTCCTAATGTCACAGCCTGGGTGCTACCCAGAGACTGGGAGGAGGCTGTGCAGCCCCAGAGAAGTAACTACATACAGTGAAAACTCATCATGACTTTCAAGTATTTGGAGATATCTATATATGAGATGTACATATACATAAAATTTGTGTTCACAAGTCACAATGCCACAGAAGGAAGAGGTCAGGCTTATTTTTTTCCTGAAATTCTGATAACCCAAACTGCAGACTGGACGTTTCTGGCCATTTCTAAAGGATATTTTCTTAAGGATCCAAGCTCTCATTAGTCTTCATTTTATAGTTGTTGCCTTTTTTTTCTCTCATTTTCTCTGCTTCCATCTACACCAGATGAAGCACAAGGCAAAAATTAGATTATATGCAATTTGTACACTGATTTATTAGCTTGAGCCAGGGTTTTAATGAAGGGAGAAGAAGCAGTAAAAACCGCTCTTGGGGTATCTGTCTGAGCGAAGTGTTGTGGCTACACTGAGTTTCAGGATGCATCTGGGTTGGGGGTACTTCCCTTCATAGCAGAAATGGGGACTGTGTCCACTTACAGACATACCTGGTCCACTTATCCTGTAGGTGGCCATGTGTGAGCACCTCCACGAAGCACTTTACTGGTTTCTGTAGAACCCCTCCAATCTTTCTTTGAAAGGCATTCAGAGTTTTTAAGGTTTTTCCTTGGATGTTACTTTGTTTCTCTATTCTTCCTCCTATGGCATGTTAGTGGACTATTCTTGGAGTAGAATATTGACCTGATTTCATTTTGAAATCACCCCACCTGTTTTGGAATCCCAGGCGGACCACTGTTGTGCTTGGGGAGGGTGGGAAGAGAGTGCATTTAGATCTCTTTAACTTCCTTATCTGTAAAGTGGGTAGAGTGTGATAGTTGTGTCTCACCAGCTTGTTTTGAGACACATATAAAATCATGCAATGAGGTTCTTAGCTTAGGGCCAGAGAAACGCCAAACGAATGACAAATGTCTAACGCTTTATTGTTTATTATTTTTTTCACTAGTGTTCTCATACCCTTCCTTTATGCTTTTTGGGAAATTTCTTCAAGTTCCACTATTTATAGTCACTGTATAATCTTTTTTAATTTTTTTTAATTTTATTTTAATTGTTGTTCAAGTATAGTTTTCTGTCGTTTACTCCCATCCCAGTCTACCCCACCAGTGCTCCCCTCCTCCCTCCCATTTCCACCCCCCCTAGTTTTATACTTGTTCCTATAATCCATCCCTTTTTCACCTGAAATTCCCTCCTCTCTCCCCTCCGGTTACTGTCAGCCTGTTTTTTATTTCAATGTCTTTGGTTATATTTTGCTTGCTTGTTTGTTTTGTTGTTTAGGTTCCTGTTAAAGGTGAGATCATATGGTATTTGTCTTTTACCACCTGGCATCACTGTATAATCTTAAATAATACTTTGGTGTAGTATTTATGCCTTTAAGCAACTTTCAGCTTGGGGAAACGTAAGGTTGCAGTTTACTCATCACACAGCTAAAAACTTAACTTGAGCAAATTTCTGTCTTGTAAAAACAGTTAAAATCCAATGTCTTGTTCTCTGTCTCTCCTAATAAAGGAGGCAAAATTCCTTGAGCCCAATTGTATTTTGAATGTTTCGTAACCTTAAAAATTGTTCATCTCTATGAAGTAATCCCTTTTATTACATAATATAAAGGGGAGATAAAGTTGTTAATTCTTGATGCATCTGAAGTGGTGACAAGTGGCAAACAGCTCATTATCCCCCACACAAAGCACAGTCACTCAATATAGGAAAACGCTGCTTTCCGATGCTGCCTTATAGTTGAGCTTCTCCATGCTGGCTAATGTCGAATATTGATTCTGAATAATTCAAATAGCAATAAAATTGGGTTTTCATGACAGTCAGTCAGAGGCATTTTATACTCAACACTCAGTGGAAGAAACACATCTTCTTACCTTCTGAATTTCAAAGTCATTAAAGTAATTGTAGGTCATTAAGCTAAATTTCTCTGCATAATCGGCATAGTTAATCTAATTCGTACACCATTCAAAACATTGGGGAAGAGAACTTCTCCAATGAAATTTTGGTTCACACTATACATAGGTATGTATGCATGTATATAAGTACAGGTATATATTATGTATACACACTTAGTCAATGTAGCCTCACTTTACTATAATTCACTTCATTTAACACAATCAACAAATCATATGGGGATAACTTTAAATAAGTTATTTGATCATGTTTTTCAGATATTTCCAAAGGCCTCTGATATGAATAACTTCTGTTGAAATGGAAATACTAAACTAAAAAGCTTAGTTTTTACATGATTCTTCTGATATCTTCTTTCAGGCTCTCAGTTAAAATTGCACAATAGAATTCATATATATAAAATCACCAGACCCCAGAGATTCTGATTTATGTGCCCTGAGATTAGGACCTGAGAAAAAGAGTTTTAAAAAAGCTTCCTAATGGACCCTAATGTACAGCCCAGGGTGGCAACCATGGTGAATCCAATTCATTCAGTCACTCATTCACTCATTTATTCAAAAATTTCTTATCAAATACCCAGCAAGTTCTTCAACTCTCAGGCATTCTGCTGGCTAACAAGAAGAGCAAGGTCATCTCCAGGAACTTTCAAACAGATCCAATAGAGAGTTTAAAAATGTGATTTAGACCACAGACCAAATACAATGTCTATATATGGCTTCCCAGAAAGACTAATACTTTTACCTCTAGGAATATTATCAAAACCTAGAGGAGAATGGGTTATAAAGGGTTCCTGGCTGTATGTAGAAGTTACTTCATTCTGTTCCAAGTTAACACATATACCCCTTACTATATGATCACAGATTTTTATATTGGAAGGGTAGGATTATGTGTAAAAGAGGAATTCTACCTTATCTAAAAGTTGGATTTTAAAGTCATCTTCTGGGTTAACCTAGAACAAGTTTGTTTCTGGCTCTGGGAAGGAGTGATCCTTCTTATGGTAAATACTGAAATACTTGTATGAAAAATTAGGTTCAGGAGAAGGCTGTTTAGCAGAGAAAATGATGGGTCATCCTAAAACCTACACAGGATGCCTCACTTGCAGAAGAGAGAAATGCTTATCAAATCCTCAGGTCCTAATGGGTTGACAGGTGCTTCAACTGCTTGAGTGTTTTCCTCCAGGAAATAATATGGAGGGCTTTGAAATAACAGTGGAGATCATATCAATTATCTTTAGAAATGCTTGGGCTGTAAGTTAAAAATACATTTCTCCACCCCCGCAATCCTGCTTGCTTTAAGTATTTGCTTTGCTCAAAGAATACTAAAGTAATTATAACTTTTTATTTATCTGGAGAGGAGGAAGAGTTATGGCAACACAACTTGAAAGAGTATAAAGTATTTGTTTGGGGAGTGGTAGGATTGCTCACCAGCAGAGGGGACAGCTATGGATGATGAGGACCATTCTATCTCACCTGTGTTAATTTTAGACGATGAAACATATCGTATAGTAAGCAGGAAGTCTGTGGGATCCATATATGCAATGCTGAAAAAGGGCTGTATGAGAGGTTAAAGGGATGTCATTGTTTAACAAAGGGACTGATTATTTTGAGGCAAATCTTCACTAGTGATTAAGGGTGTGGACTTGTATGTGAAATGTCACTTTTCTGGAGCCCCAACCATTTTCAGGGTCATCATCAGAGACAACAATATCCAACTGACTTTTAAGGGAATTACAGAATTCTAGAGGTGAAAGATATCTCAGTGGTCATTTCTTAAAAGTTTCACATACCTGGCTCAGGAGCAGAACTACAAGTGGACTTGACTCAAGATGCCCAGACTTCCCAATGTCTGTCTCCCTGAATTAAACCCCCCAAGTATGGGGTCTGGTGATTCCTCTCTTTGAAAGGCTTTCCAGGTAGCCCTATGAAGATGCATGAATGGTATTTAAGAACTGTTGGCCTAGCTGGAGTCTTTTGTTACCTATCAGAAAAGAGAGCTTACATCTTGCAACCCAGAGCAAGCCAGACTCTGGATTCCTATTCCAGGAATATCCTTTGTCTTTCAAAGACTGGTTATATCCCTTTCTTGGCAAGCCTAAATTAGAGAATGTTGGTGTAGGACTGTTGAGGATGGTTAGAGTTGCTGACGGGGACAAGTCTTCAGGAAGAAACAAAGACAGATCCTAGATCTAGATTTAAATGCTCAAATCTAATGTGAAATGGTAAGATCAGGAAGTAGAGTCCAGTATAACTAAGAAGGATCTGGAAATATTGCCAAAAGTGCAGGCAGATACTGATCCATCATGGTTGTGGACTGCTGTCTTCCAGTGTGTGTGTACACTCCAGGAACAGGGCATCAGTGCCTTCCAGTCTCTTGTGCCAAAGAACACTGCCCTCCCACCCGCATCCTCTGGGCTTGCTGTTTCTCTGGGTTCCCATAGCCTCAGAGCTGCTGGTATCTGTATCTCTCTCTGCCTGAGGACATCTCCCAGGATTATGGAAATTTGTTTTCCTACACACAGAAGAGACCAGATGGTTGAGGAGGGATAGCCCTGAATGCATGACTCTTGGGAATTGGTGTATAAATACCCCTTGGTGGGATGCTACTGAAGCATGTGTTTTACAGGTTTCCACACATGATACCCATTGTGTGCCTGGCTACTTAGTAAACCCTTTATTAAAGGATGCCTCTCCTCTGTGCACTTTCCTTCTTCCCCTTGTGGGTTCCCTGTGCTCCCAAATAAACAACTTACTCTCAAATCCTTTTCCCATTGTCATCTTCTGAGGCATCTAAATGAATAGATTATCTGGTGTGTTCCTGTATTTTCTTGCCTACACAGTAAAAATCTATCAAATAGGATTAAGGTATGAGGTTTAATTTGAATGGAAAGCAAAGTTTGTTTTTTAAAGATTCCAGAGAATCTTAGGGACCCCAGTTGTGAGAAGTCGAGTCAAGCTAGGAAAATAGAGTTCATCTGTGTGTTCTCTCCTCCCTTTTTCCTTCACTTCCCCACCTCCCCCATCCCAGTTTGTGCTGCTTCTGTGTGGTCTCTAGATTTTTTTTTCCTTCTCTCTTTTTCTGAAGACTGGCTCCCCTGCTTACTTGTAGATACTGGTTCTCTACAGCCTCAGTTGGTGCATATCTGGATTACAGTGGTGCCAAATTGGGCCATGAACCCACAAAGAAATAAATGCCAGCTCCAGCATTCACCACCTCTGAGGTCTGGGTCCCAGTTCAGACCTCAGGAGTGAGTGTGCTTCTGACCGATTCAAGCAGCCTGCCTAGGAATAAGCTGTCCCCAGGCTGGTGGCCTCCCTGGGCCAGTCACTGGTCCTGCACCTGCACTGGTGAGGTGATACAGGAGAGTGAGCTCATTGGCTCATTGAATACCACCTCCAGGGAAAATAGGTATAGGATGTTAAGCTTCAAGAGATTTGGTGTGACAAGCAGTTGCTTTTTATCTTGAATGGGCAACCTTTCCACCATCCCGTGGCCCGTTGTCCAAAGTCATTAGTGCAAAGTAGGTCTGCAAGGCAGCAGACCTGTCTGTTGACAGAAGGGCAACGACATTGTAGGGAAGAGTAAGGTGAATGCTTAGCATTTAGACACCATGTTAACGCCCTCGGTTTCTGAAAGCATGGGGCCTAATGTGTGCCACTGGAGATGGCACACTCCCCTGCCATGGGCCTGGACTTCTAGCCGTGTTTTTGTTTGTTGCTGTTATTGTTGGTTTGGTTTTGACCTTGGGCAGCCATTATTTGAGCTTTCCAAAACAAATTCATATCTAAAGGTCTGTTGACCTATGTGTCACATTTCATGACAAATGATAAAATACCAGTTTCTGTATAAACTGGTTTATATAAAAGCTAATTTCAAACTTTTAAAAGAGATCACAACTTATTTATTGACATTTTAAACAGAACATGAGCACGTCATCTTTTAAAAATAACTTGAGACGTCAACATCTAGGTCTCCCTTTGACAAAAAAATGATGTCATAAAAGAAGTCAAAAAAGAAATACATGAATACAAGCAACACTGAGATAGATATATACAAATGTCAATAATGAACAAAACCAACCCCTTACCTCTCATATGTTATTAGAAAGTGCTTTTTAAACTATGTACTTATTAGCAGATGCCAGAGCCCAGGCAAATTGTTTTTGACCCTTGGCCTTCAATGTAGTGGAAATAGAACCGTGACGTAAGCAAGTGGGCACGCTTGTAATTCTCCCACAGGAGGGACGCGCCGACCGACTCACACAGCCCACGTATCAGCACTGACCTCGCCTGTCAGCTGAATCTGCTCAGTGATATGCCCTCTTGAAAATTACATTTCAAAAGTTTCTTTTTAAGAAAATTAATTGAACTTATTAGGGTGACACCTGCATATTGTATTGCATGTTCACCATCCAAAGTCGCCATTGATCTCCACCCCTTCATTTGCTTTTTTCTACCCTGTGGCTTTTCTAAAGGCAGCAGAAGAATTTGCTAAGTCAAGCTC
>PVKM010004228.1:0-53126 GCA_004027735.1 Carollia perspicillata
TAAAAAGTCAAAAAATGTCAATGTATTACACTTACTAAAAATGGATAATTTTATAATAATTATATAAAAAGCCATAAAAACCATAACATGATATTCATAAATGAGTTGAAAGTAATTTCTGAACTAACCTTTTAATATAATTTTATTAGAAAATTTGGTTAAGAAAAGTAACTGATTATTGGGGCATTGGAATTGAGTTATATATTCATTGTAATTGCTTTTTTCTTCCACCTGAACTCTCTGCCAAGATTAAAATAGCATTGGGGCTTCGATGAGGACAGTGATACTGAGGTCTCTTTCAGAGAACCTGTGATGTTACTGCTGCAACTGTGATAGGTCCCCTGGAATTCTTCCGTAAGAAGAGGCGAGAAGTGAGAATCAGTAGATCCTTGTTCTGGACCCATTGTACAGTAACTGCACTTACTGCAGCAAGAGTGTCTGGAGAAGAGGCTGTACAATTATTCTATATTCATTCAGCAAATATTTCTTAACCACCTACTGTGTGCTAGGCATTGCTCTAGGTGATTGGGATTCATGACTGATCGAGAAAGACAAGAAGACATGGCATTTTTCAATTTACATTCTAGTGTAGAGAAACCATAACAACAAGTAAGTAAATCACGAAGTATGTTAAAAGGTGATACATTCTATGGGAAAAAAAGAAAAATGAGAGAAGCGTGAAGGGATTGTGAGTATTTTGGCAGGCAGAACCAAAAGCATTTACAAAAGCAGGAAGATGTGATAAGAGGATATCACAGTAATTCAGGTAAGAGAAGATGGTGACTTAGGCAAGTGTAATAGTGATGATGGTGAGAGCTATTAGATTCTCCATATGTTTTGAAGATGAGGGTACCAGGTTTGCCTAGCAGGTTGGACAGGATGTGTAGGAGAACAAGAGGAGTCAGGGAGGAGTCCACAGTTTCTGACCTGTCCAAGTAAAAAGGATGGCATTGCCAACAGCTGAGACAGGTAGATCACAGGTAAAGAACATATGAGGTAAGAATAGTACTGGTTAAATCTGAGATGACTAGACGTCCACGTGGTGATGTTGCGTAGGCAGCTCCACACCTCAGTCTTGGAGAGAGGTTTTGGCAGGAACCATGCTGTAGGTGAGGTGACAAAGAGGTAGTAAGTGTAGATAGAGAAGGCACCATAGATAATCCCTGGGAAACTCCAACATTAAGAAGTTGTATGGAAGAGGAGAAACCAGGAGGATGAGAAATGGAATTAATTTTATAATAGGAGATAAAAATAAATTTTGAAAACAATGTATCAGTGATAGTTCAGGTAATACCATGGTTCAAGTGTTTCAAGTAAGTACTTTGGTGATGCAGAAGGTAGAACCAAGACCAATGGCCACTTACAGGAATAAAGACCTTATTTCAATGAGATAAAATATGTAATAGCAATGTCTACTAAATATTAGATCCAGCTGCTTTCTAACACAATGAAGTTTCTATTTAATCACTAGAGGTATTCAGAGACAAGCTGACGAGTACCACAGATCTTGTAAAAATGATTCCCGAATTGGGCAGGAGATTAGACTGTACGACCTATGAGATACACTCCAACAAATGAGTCTATTATTTCTGCCTCACTTAACACCAGAGGAGGAATACATCTGCTTTTCCATCTGTGGGCCTCTGCAGTCTAGCAGCCTGTGTTCAGAATTACCTCAATGCCTCTTCATATAACAGAAAGTGAATCAGAGCAATGGTTTAATGCAAAGAGGAGAGGCTTTGGGGACAATGTTAACGGTGTCACTAATACATTGTGTGGCTTTAGGAAATTTCCTTGAATATTTTTAAATCTTAGTCTCTTCAGAATTCTCACCAGTGTTCTTGAGGGAATACAACAGTGGTTCGCTCTGATTAATACAGTGGGTACTCACACAAACCTTAATTCTCTAAGTGTGAGTCCCGGATTTAAAGACTGTTTTATGATATTTAAAAGTTAGTTGCTTCTCTAAACTGCAGTTCTGGACTACACTCTTCATTTAAGCACCATATTTACTCATAAACCAGAAACAGAAGTGTATGATATTTTTTTAATAAAGACAAAATTTTCCATCTGGCTTTTAAGTACATAATAGATTTTGAGGAATAATATTTGGGGTTAAATTTTTGTACTAGGTGTGTTAAGATGTCATTTGCTTACATAATAATAATAAAACCACACAGTGTAATGAGGCAAAGACAACAAGCTGTGAATTCTGCGTGGCTGGATACGAATCTCAAATTGACCATTCCCTAATAACACGATTTTGGCAAGTCAGCTCCTCTGAGACTCAACTTTTTTCTATAAAATGGAAAGTATGGAATTACTATGATTTTGAAGACAACTGAATGTGTTAATGTAAAATAAATAAAATGTCTGATACATACAAACAGTTAATAATTCTTAGGTTTTATTATTTGTTCCTCTATTCTAAGAAAAAACATCTAACTAGAATAGTCATTTTCTATTTTAGATGTTTTCAATTAGCTCAAATTATTTTAAAATATCTTTATTATTAGGAATATAACAGATTAATAACAATTCAAAGAGCACAAAAGAACTTACAATAAAAAAAGAACACATCCCTGTACATCTATCTATCTAATCTGTCAATCTACAATCTCATATACACACAAGCATATTTACGTGTGTGCATATATCCCTTTTATACTCAAGTAAAAAAACTGTAATATTTTATCCTTTCACTTCACAATGCAGGTATATGTGTGCAAATATGTAATTCTAAAATAAACCAACTGCTTTGAAGTCTGCATCCTTGTGATTATCACTGATTTTGCAAAACTGTTCCCCAAACTGGTTGAACTTCAATAATCTGACCAACAGGTTATGAAGCATATTTTTCCCCATATCCTTGCTACATTATTGGTTATAATCAAACTTTTTCATCTTTAAGTATGACAGAGAAGAGATGCATTTCATAATCACCTTGTGTTTATCAGTAAGTGAAGTGCAGAGTTTTTTTTGTTTTTTTTTTCTATTTGCTTTCAACAGTACAGGGATGAAAACTATCTCTTTATACTACTGGCTTCTTGTTTAATTTTTAAAAAATTGAGTCCATTACATATTAAAAAAGTGAACTTTCTGTCATTTGTTCAAATATTTTGCAAATAGTCACACCAGTTTGGCACATTTAGTGCCTTTGGATTTTAGTAATCATCATCATTTTCACTAGTACTGAAGTTTCAGTTTTATGTTGTAAAATATTTGAATAACTCATAACTGTAAAAATGTCCATCTTTCTTGGAAATGCTTTGCCTAAATTAAATATTATGCTACATTAATAAATCTCCCATAAATTATTCTAACACTTTTTCTTTTTTGCGTTTAATCTTAAGTCCAGTTTAGATTTATGCTGGTATAAAAGAAGAGTTAGAAATTTAGTCTTCCTTTACGTCGGTCCTCAAATGCCTCACTAGTCATCTGTCCAACATTTATTGAATAATGATGAATTCACATGAATGTAAATACACATATTATATAATACACATCCATGTTATTTCATGAAGAATGTAAAACTGATTTAATCAAATGCCTGGTTAGATCTTAAAATTCAGTAAATTTTAAATATTTTTAAGTAGTAAATCAGTTTTGAATCCTTGAAGTAAACAACATTTTAGTGTGATTTATTTGTTTATAGTGTGCTATTGAAATACATCTGGTAATATTTTGTGACATAATTTTTATTGTAGTAAAATATACATAACTAAGCTCACCATTTTAGTAGCTTTTATATATGTGATTCAGTGTCATTAAGTATATTCACAATGTCATCTAACCATTACCATATCTATTTCCAAAACATTTTCTCATCCCAAACAGAAAGTCTATACTCATTAAACAATAATTCTCCACTCCTCCCTCTCCAAAGTCCCTGGTAACCTCTACTTCACTTTCTGTGTCTATGAACGTGTCTTTCCTAAGCACCTGATATAAGTGGAATGATACAACACTTGGCCTTCTGTGTATGGCTTACTTTACTTAGCACAGTGTTTTTACTGTTCACCCATGTCACACGATGTATCTGCATCACATTGCTCTTTAGGGAGGAATGATGTCCTGTTGCACCTAGATGTCACATTTTGTTCATCAATTCATCTGTTGAGGATATTTGGGTTGTTTCCACCTTTTGGCTATTGTGAGTAATGGTACAATGAACATTAGTGCACATTTGGTAATATTTTAAAGTTTTTGCATTGATATTCATAATAAGAGCTTTGCAGTGTTTTATTTTGATGATATTCTTGTGAAACACATATTTTCAAGAAAATTACTTATAAAATGATAGAAATAGAAATATTATACAAACTTCTTTTAAACATTACTTAAATTAAAAAGATAACACATAAGAGTCATATTTATTCACAACTTTTCTACATGGATTTAAATTTATTTCAAAAAGTTGGTTGTAGTCAGGTCATAATTTAGTAATCCAAGTAACAATAATCTCTCATCTGCATGTTTCCAAGGGGGCGCAGTGACTTTTTTCCCCTGTATCTTTTCTAGAGAGTTTGTTTTTCTGTTAATCTCAATACTAAGATATAAGTACTTGAATTTATACAGAATTAAGTCCTTCAAAGTCAACAATAATATAGGAATCCAAACAACTGGTAATACAGTGTCTCTCAATTTTGAAAGTGATCTTTGTTTTCTAGTCTCTTTAAAATATATTTCAAAGCCACTTCTACTGAAACATCAAAGTAAATGAAAGAAGTAACATCTGTGCTCTAACGGGTGCAGAGAAACTTACTGAAGATTTACCGAATTAAACAAACTAACAAATGAGGAAACAAGCAAATAAAAATGGCAAAGTTATAGACGAGGATGTGAGGTGGAAGATACTTTGGCTGTTAAGGGACCCCTGAGTAAGCATACATGTTTGGTCACATTTCAACAGACATTTGCAGACATTTAAAGCTTTTTTTGAAGTAATTTTTAGCTTTCCAGTTGATGATAAAGGTGAAATAACCTGACTTAATGAAAGATAAAAAAACAGATTAAGATGGACTAAAGAGTTTCTAAAAGGTCTAGACATAGAAAGGGACAGATTATTTCAGGAAGTGTAAGAACATATTTTGTGAGGAAGTGTTGAGCCCATAGAAAAAGGATGTGGAGAGAAGTGTACGTAAGTCAGAATCAGAAACCCATGGGGCAATATGAGATAGAGGCAAAAAATATATAAGTTTCCACTGGAAAAAGTAAATACATGGGATGAACTTTAATAGACAGAAAGTCATCAGAAAAGGTAAATGCTAGACATAATATCATTGCAAATTTCTAAATTTTGCTAGAAAATAGTGTTATTTCAGGTTTCAGTCTACTGGAGAGAATGAAATCTACAAGTACTTTGAAATTTTTTTTGATAGGATATATGAATCTGAGTGTCATTTTCTCAATTAAAATTTAAATTCATAGGTGACTAGGAAACTGATATGAATAAAACAAATCATAAATCTGACCAAACCCTTTCTTACATTTTCCTTTAGAAAATTAAAAAGTAATACTATGCAATGGTCTCTGTCCGGTAAGGAGAAAATGGGTTTAAGATGTAAGATACAGGGTGGTTTTTAGATAACCACAGCACTTAGAAAAACAGAGTGGTTTTCTACCTCTGGTTATGACTGGCTTTGAAAGGTGGTCCTAGTTTCCACAGTTAATATCCCTGGTCTTGATTACCACTCCTGAAATGATCTGATAGTTAATTATAGAGTTAGAAAAAGGAACACTCATCGAGGATTTGGATTTGGTTTTCCTCTTTCAGAGTATAAAGAAGGAAACAAGTTCCGTGGGATTGGCCGTGGAGACTATGCCCAGCCATGCGTGGAGGTGGCCCCGGCCCTCTCTCTGGGGCTGCGCAGAGGAAGATGAAATATAGAGCAAGTGTGATGCTTCTGAACATATTTTAGAACTTTAATTTTCTGCATTAATCTACATAAGGAATGGATTTGCAAAGCAGCACAGGGGAACAGGGCTGTGTTTGATCTTAAAAGGGGCCAAATTTGGGGCTGATTTATACTCCTGGCAATCTACTGCTTTAAAAAGTTGGCAGTAACTCAAGGAGAGAAATAAAAAGTGGGCCTTGGGGCAAATTTAATTTAGAAGAGTTCTGATGTATTCCAGAGGATTCTGAAGGCAATATCAAAAAGATATTTTTAACAGGCATTGAGAAGCTGAACTGCCCAGGTGGACAAGCAGTAACAAGTAGATCTCCCCCAGCAAGCACACCTTCCTGCCCTCTGCTGTCCTCCCGATTTGCCCACACTCGTGACAGGCACTCATTTTGCATATCTAGCAGCAAGAAAACATAATACAGCTCCAGCCATTTATGTCTATCTTTGTTTCTTAGGTTTTATAAGGCACTTGTTGGTCGAGGACCAAGAATTTATAGCATTTTTCTCGTTCTTCTGAGGATGAATGTTGTCTTCATTAATGTCAAATGTATACCCCAAGCTATGGTTCTATTTTTCACTTTTGCATATGTAATACTGTGGTACAGAATCATAACCACCACTAAAACATAATACAATCTCTGGAGACCTCAAACAGCAGCTAAACTCAATACACATACTGTCAACACTACAAATGACTAGATATAAGAAGCCATGACCAAATTTACATGTGCGATTTTACAGACAAAAACAGTGAGTATGAGCCCTGCTTTCTGGATAAAGACTGTGAAATTATTTTGATTATAACAGGCATCCCAGTTAGTGACATTAACATTTAAAAAATAAATATATGCTGACTATAAAATACACTATGTGTGGATTTAGGGAAAAAGAGCTAATGTGAAGGATGGTGAGTTTTCTGCAAGATTATAAAGGAACACATGCTACCTTCTGGGAGACTTGACTATGAAATAATCATCGCTCTGATTCTAAAAACATTCTCAAAAGCAAACAATAGATGTACAAGGCCTATTTCTCTACTACTCTTGTTAAAAACACAAATAATAAATCAAGCAAGAAAAACTGTTCATTAAAATAATTTAATAATGTAGCATATTTCCCCCAGATTAAATGATTAACCATAAAGCACTGGAGCTACATAAATCGTTCTTAATGTAATGTAAGACCATTCTTATAGTGTCCATAATTTTAAACTTTAAACTTCTTTTGATTCTGCGTATTACTCAATTGACAGCAAATTAACTTGAAATTGGAGATGAACAGAAACAAAAATCTATTCAAAAAGGTCACGTAGTAAAGTCAGGAGGTCATCCCCTCAAGAACCCCCATAGTTATTTACCGCCCTTTGTTGGAAAGGGCTGTGTCCCACCACGTTAATGACCGGCTCCCACAGACGGCAGGCGTCGAGGGGAGAGATGGCTCTGAGAGAGGTCGTGAAAGCAGGTCTGTGCCCAACGTGCCCCCTGAAGGATAAGCCACCTCTTATTATAAAAGATTAAACTTCAGATCCATAAGTGCTGTTGTGCTCTGCTCGGCAGTTCACAGTATCACACCACGCCACATAGTTTACAGCTCATAAATATATGTCAACTACAGTTCAAATTTAGCAATCACATCTTAATTCAACCCCATAGATATTTTTGGGAGGAGCAGGCAAAAACCACTCAGTAGGAGAGAATCACTGTTTTTGAAATAAAATACTGTTTTCAAAAGATTTATTTTAATTTTATTATTTTAGTATAAAAATAAACAAAAACAACTTAACAGGCGGCTCTGTCCTGTTTCTTAGCACTCTTCTGTCAAGAGCCCTGAGAGTTCTCCTGTGTGTGATAATTAATGTGGAAATGCACATCCTTCTAAAAAATTAAAGTGGTTTGACATTGTATTTGTCGATTAAAAATGGTAAATTTTCTAAGCATAAACTGTGATTTGAAGACATTACAGAAAACTATTCATTATTAGGGGCTATCATTGTCATATTCTTCCATCTTTATATGGAAATGTAATACAAATATGTGAGCATTATCAGTCAAGTTAAAAACATAATGGCTCACAAAAACTGCAGAATCTAAAGTAAGAGTAACCTAAGTATCCTCATCGGTGTCAAAGACATGTCTTTGAGCAATTCATGATCTCTCCGGTACTGCATCTGGAAAGTGCAAGTTTTATGTATTCTATGATTCCAAGGGTAGTCCCAGCTTAAATTTTGTAATTCTAAAGACACAACAATCTGTTAGTGAGCTATGGCTTATTTCAATATGAATAGGCCAGTTTTGTTGTTTGATCATCTTCATAGAAATTAGAAAATTAAACCTCACAAAAATTAAATGCCACAAGATACTGTGTATAATCAATATTTTCATGAGGTTATGCAGTGACAGATAACTTCTAGAACTAGTGGTATGACCTCATTGTAAGGTATAAAAATGTGAATCACTACGTTATACTCCTGAAACTAATATAACCAGCTATTCTTAAATAAAAAAATAAATCGCACCCTGGGCGGTGGGGCTCAGTTGGTTGGAGTGTCATCCTGTGATGGAAAGGTTATAGGTTTACTCCCCGGCATGTACGATCCCTGGTCTGGGCATGTACAAGAGGCAACCGATTGATACTTCTCTCCCCCATCAATATTTCTCTCCTCCCTTTCTTTCTCCCTTCCTCTCTCTCTAAAAGCAACGAAAACTATGTCCTCGGGTAAGGATAAAAATAAATGCATAAAAATAAATTGAAAAATATTGTGTCAATATTCATCATTATGAATCAAAATAGACTACTGTATTATTCTGCATAAAATCACACATACTGTCACTTGAAGAGCCATCTGAACTTGAAATGCCTTCCACTACTTGACAACCTAATTTGGTCAAAGACATAAAGCTGCACTTTACTGAGAAGCAGATATTGAGTTTGTCACTGGCTTTCCCATGTACAGAGAATAAACAAGTGTTATTCCGAGAAACAGCATCAAGTTATATACTATTTAAATATACAAGTGAAGGAAAAAACTTGTACTCTAGACTATAATTGGGTATTTAATCATGTTCCTTAATAAAAGGCACATCTTTCTTAATATAATATTTCTACTGTATTTCATTACTATGTAAAAATTTTCATGTATGTTTCTATGACTTCCCAATTTAATATCCATAGCAATGTGATTGTAAAGTAAATCTAATAAAACTTATTGTGAAAATTATATCTATAGAATGCACCTTTCTTGCAATAAAGTCTAGCAAAAAAATAACTGCAAAAATCC
Organism: Carollia perspicillata; assembly: GCA_004027735.1. NCBI lineage: Eukaryota > Metazoa > Chordata > Mammalia > Chiroptera > Phyllostomidae > Carollia > Carollia perspicillata. Next base: position 9,184 of record PVKM010004228.1, read on the forward strand.
AAAAACTTTATTTAAAAGTTAAATTTCATGGTTTGGTGGGCTGCAACAGTTTTATCCCTATTTGAAATAATTATAAACACAACACTCTATTTAATTATATTTACTAAAATTTATCATATTAGAAGACAATTGGTAAACTACAGTATTTATGTCTGTAATCTTTATTATTCAGATAATTACATGGTCCCTTGCTTCAGATTCACTCTTCTGAAAGTGTATTACCAGCTTGAATATTTGAGTTTCTATTTTTAGCTTACTTAGTAGATTAAAAAAATAAAAACCTCTCTTCACCCATTGGAATTTATAAATATAACTGACAAAACCATGCCGCTGCATGCCGTTTTATAATCCTGATTTTGGTGATGCAAACCTCATGTGATAAAGTGTCTAGTAAAAAAGTGTTTTGAAGAGAACAATACATAATTTTTAAGGTTTTTTTTAAGGATATTTTTATTTACTTTTATTTTTAGATAGAAGGGAAGGGAGGGTGAAAGAGACGGAAACATCAGTGTGTAGTTGCCTCGCGCACACTGCCCAACTGTGGACTAGGCTACAACCCAGGCACGAGCCCTGACTGTGAGTCAAACCAGCCACCCTTTGGTTCGCAGGCCACCATGCAACCCACTGAGTCATACCAGCCAGAGACAATATCATAATTATTTTTATGTAGCCTCCTGACTACAGAAGACTGATAGTTATAATCCAAGGGTCTAGTAAAAACTACACTGCTTTACTAGTTATAATAATTCCCTACAAATTGGCTCATGCTATATATTTAGTATAATTCTAAAGTCTACTCTGTTTTATAAGAATATACATTTTAATATGAACCAAAACATAATCAAGTGAGTGTGCATATTTCAACAAACACTGAACAATTTACTTGTAAATAAATAATTAAAATATCTAATTATGCTTCCCACATTTAGAGAACAAAAATGTTATCACCTTCAGTTGAAAACCTCTCATCACTGTACTTCAAAAAAGTTGTTCTCCCTCATGTCAGTATCAAATATTTGCGCATACTTATATAATGAAACTTTAAATATTTATTTCGTTAAAATCAATGAATAAAATATATAGTATTATTTTTAACATTTTTTTCTGAGCTCTATGAGAACAAAGCATATAATGCAGTACCTTGGGATACTGTTTCACAGGGATCAATACCCTTTCTGAGAGCTTTATGTTTTTGTTGCTGATGACATCAAGATATTTCTTTTCTTCATCTTCTTTTTTTCCATCAGAACCTTGAAATTTTTCAATTTCTGAAAAAAATCGTAAGAAAAAATAAGTGAAATGGAAAGTGACTGTAAATATGCTTATTGTTATTACTTCCCTTCTTAAGATTCTGAAGAATCTTTATAAAAGGACTGAAACGGCACCTTGTTAACGGCCACGCAAAAGCTGCTACTGATACAAGACAACCTCTGTCAATTAAAATTAAAAAGTGGTAATCGAAGATGTGACTGTCTTCTTTGAAACAGATGATGCATTTAATTAACTTTAATATCTTCAAACAACACATAAAGAAGAATCATGTCCTTTAACTATTTAAAATATCTAAGCATTGTGATATTAAATTATCTAAGCAAACATAATTCCTAGGAGCAATGAATAGAATGAAATGTACTTAAAAGGTTATATGTTTTATTTTTATTCAGAATTATTCCTAAAAAAAAAAATTAAGAATAGTGATCATCCATTATCTAAGATAGGGTAGTAAAGATTAATAGCATGGTATATATTTTGTAACCAAACTTAAAGGCAATTAAAAAGGGGGTCACAGAAAAGTTATATAAAGGATTAAATTAAATATGTAAATGCTGTCATTCATATTCATCAATATAAAATTTTCTTTCTGCATGTTTAAGAGGAATTACTAATTTTGCCCTATGAGAATATTCCCAAAATGGATATTTTTGAGCAAATGTATACTGTTTATACATTTTTCTTTTTAAAGTTAATTTATTCTGCCAAGCCTTTCAAACCTCTAATATGAGTACTGTATATAGAACAGAAAACAAGAAAACATGTCTTATTTTATAGAATCTATGTTCTGATAGGGAATATGAACAATTAGAAATTGAATATATGTACACACTCATATTTATGTATGGAGGTAAATATAAATACAATAAAGCTATTAAAATATAAAGGAAAGTTGAATAAAGGAGTTGGGCTACTACTTTAGATTTATGGGGTAATAATTGAGCAGAACCCTGAAAAATGAGAAAGATAATTTCATGAGAGATTGAGAAATCAAACTTTACAGTCTGATGGAGAAACAGCTTCACCTGCTCGAGGTTTGACAGGTGGTTAACAGGACAGATCATGTAAGTCCCTGTAGGCAAGTGACATTTTCTGTCTTTTTGTTGCGAATGTAATGGGCGGCCCTGGGTAGTTTTGGTGCAGGAGGGAGGAAGTCATCTTTGATTTTTACTTGTAAAGATAACAACAGATATAGTATGCAAAACCAATCATAGCAGAGAGCAAGCAAACAAGGAAACCACCTTGTATTTGTCTAGCTGCGAAGTGATGCTGACTTGGTCTAACGAGGTGGAGACACGATGTGTATGCAGCTAAAGTCACTTCATGGGATTCACTATGTAAAATCAATGTTTTGATGAAATCTTAGAAAATTCATTTCCCTTATTTTGTTATGTTTATTGGCCAGTTATTATTACCATAAAATAACCTATAAATATTTATTTTCTCCTTGCTCCTGCCCAACTGTATTATTTCAAAGCACTTCTTAAATTAAGATATGAATGTGTCAGTTTTTATTTTATTATATTTTTTTTTAGTTTTTTTAGAGATGAAACTCATTCCTGTTATAAAATCCCTGTAACGTTCCAGGAAGTAATCTTAAGGCATATTATTTATTTGGTCCATGTAAATTTTTTTTTTAATTTTTTGAAGATCACATTTCTTACCAGATAATGTATGAATGAATGCCACAGTTTGTATAAAGTCATTTACAATCACTTTTTCTCAGTTATATGCTATAATCTTCCTAAAGACAATTATCTTAAACTGAGCTGTCTGAAAAGAAGTTATTGTAATATGTGTATAATTTCTACTTCCTATGATGGCATCAGATTCTTACTTTTGTACTCCAGAGCAATTACAAGTGACTTTGACTGTCTTTTTTAAACAAAAAAAACACTCCCTATTTAACACTTTCCATCCACCATATAATCATTACAAATAGAATTCTGACAACTGCAAAGAAAGAATATTCATTACGTCCTCTGATACTGACAATAAACTTGTGATCACTGCCCTTCGGGTACATGCACCTACATAACATCATACTTCCTAGCTTGCTGAGGTAATTGTAACATAGGACACACTGAAGAAGCTGGCTCAATTCCTAATCTATTAAATGTCTGGTTTCCCTTGTCACTCTTTCATAAAAATAAATTGCATTCGTCTGATGTTATTTGCTCTCCACAAAACTACAACCTTAGGCATTTTTAGATGGTTCCAATTTGATCCACTGACGATTAATTCCAATAACTTTTTCACCACGAAATAGAGCTGAATGAAACACCATTTTCACTGCTCTTTCTATTCATTTCTACACTTTCAGTTAAAAAATTTTGATGTTTCTTTTGCCTTTCTAATACTTTCAGGGAGTTATCTTGCCTTCCCTTACATATCTACATGACTAAGAGCTCAGTAATTACATGTGTCAATGACACATGACCGACCAATATATACTTGCCTAATGTTAAAATTGGGGAAAATGATGTATACAGTACCTTCATTTTTTAAATGTTTACTGTAAAGTAATTCTTTTTGCCTCTTACAATTAATGCATGCTCCTTGTGAAACATTTAGACAATATAGATATGTTAAAATTGAAAGGCACCCATTATCACCCAGCAATAACTGAATAGTTTTAGTAGAAGTGATAAAGCATTTTTTATACTTTAATAGTCTATTTAAATTTGGCTGCTATATTATTGGGAATACATATTCAATATATTAAGGCAGGATGATTTTTTTGAAAAAATGTTAAACTACACAGATTTTACTAGACAGGCACTTTTAACATCTAAGATACACAGCCCCTCGTGGATTTTAGTATTTCCTGTTCCCCTTTCACTTTTGGTAGGTTAATGTATACATTCACTCAATAATTTATGTTCACACTTACTGACGTTTTTAATGGTTATCACCACAGTACTTGGATTATGTGAAAATCACAATAGAGGCAACCTTTGGTCATGCAGGTCATTTTATTCACCTTGCACCACTTGCACCACAGGTTTAAGTCAGACGGAAGCTATGTAAGAAGGCAATTTTGTTGTGGTAAAAACACATAACGTTATTTATCATCTGAATCACTTTAAGTATATGGTTCAGTAGTGTTAAGTATATTTATGTTGTTGTGCAACAGATCGCTAGAACTTTTGCATCTTCCAAAAGCGAAATTCTAGAGCCATTAAAAACTAATTTTCCCTCTCTGTCCCCCAAGCTTTAATGACCACCTTTTTTACTTTCTTTTCCTACAATTTTAACCACTTTAGATACTTTGTATGAGTGAAATATAACAGTATTTGTTCTTTTGTGACTGGCTTTTTTGACTTAGCATAACGTCCTTGAAGTTCATCCATGTTGTAGCATATGATAGGATTTTCTCCTTCTAAAAATCTCTATAATGTTCCACTGCATGTACATACATTTTCTTTATCCATTCATCTGTCAATGGACATTTGGGTTGTTTCTATTTCTTGGCAATTGTGAATAATGCATCATTGAACATAGGTGTGCATATATCTCTTCAAGATCCTGTTTTAAATTATTTGGGTATATACACAGATGTAGGATTGCTGGATCATATGGTAATTATATTTTTTATTTTTTAAAGAATCTCCAAACTATTTTCCAAATGACTATAAATTTTTGATCAGGACTTATGAATATTACATGAAAAGGGTTATATTCCCTCTGGTTGGGCAACAGGTTGAATATAAATCAATAAAACTTTTTACTCATTCAGAATCCATCTTGAAATGAAAAAGGTGTGTGAGCACGGATGGATCTGGAGAGCATTGTGCTAAGTAAAATAAGCCAGTAAGAAAAAGACAAATGTCATATGATCTAACTCATATGTGGAATCTAATGAGCAAAATAAACTTACTAACACAATACCAATGGCCTCTAAGAGAAAAGGCTGACAGCTGTCAGGGGGACAGGAAGGGTGGGCAGCGGGGTGGTGAAGGAATTGAGCAAATAAATGGAAAAAAAGAAGAAACTCATGGACACAGATGACAGAGTGGTGACTGCTGGAGATAGTGGTGGTGGAGGGAGGCAGAGGAGGGTGTAAAGGGGATAAATGGTGATGGATGACACTTGACACGGGGTGGTGTAGGAGACCATTCTGTGCAGCGTGGGCTCAGCTCCCACTCAGAGATGCACAGGACCAACGCCCACAGATAGGTTCTCCCGTGGGGAATCAGTCCTGCTAAACGCCTAGGCTGCTTTGAGTCTTGCTTTTCCCTAAAAAAACTCCCTCACCCGGATTTGTGGCAAACATTTACTGCAAAATAACTTCCTAAAATCCATGATATACCTTTCTAGGACCAGTGTAACCAGTTTAACCACTTTTGCCCTTTTCATTTGCAAATATCCCTCTTTTGTGATGTGATTGGTGGCATTGGCTCCTTTGTTTTCTGTAAAAGGTAATAACCTAAAGTAACCGGTGCAATAGTAAATGAGGACCATCTTGTAATGTGCCAAGAAACCCAATAAAGGCCAGTCACAATAAGTGCCGTGGTCTTTGCTCCCCTTAAGAGAAAAGCCATGCTGTCCCTTTTCCTCCACTGGACTCGGTAGTCTGTGTGAATGTCTCATTTCATCCATAATGATGCGGACACTGTGGGCCGGTGTCCACATCAGGGTGGTAAACACACAATGCAGTAGACAGGTCATGGGTTGTAGAATTGTTCACCTGAAACCTGTATAATTTTGTTAAACAGTATCACCCGGAGAGATTCAATAAAAAGGAAAAAAAGAAGTGAGAATTTCATTGGAATATGTATATAAAAGAGGATATACTTAAATTGAAAAAATTCTGTTATTTTGTTCTTTAAAATATATGATGTACATTCCCACAAACAGCCGAAGTGTTTCTGTAACTTCCATTTTCCACCAGTGGTTCATTTTTGAATCTCAACTAATTATCATAGAAATGAGACAGAGCACCTAGGATAATAAAAGATTAAAAAACCTGATATCTGGAAATCATATAATGTATGACAAAAAACTGTAGGTCCTTAGGTAACACAAGTATACCAGGATCTTAGAAAACAACAAATATTTCCTTCTTTACAGATAAAGTCCCTACCTGAGGAGGACAAAAAAAAACTGTTTTAAGAAAACTCACAGAGCATGAAGAAAGGATACAACCCTGGCTGAATGAACTATTCTGATAGAAACCTCCCAAAAGAACAGGAAAAACTTTCTCATTCAAATATTAACCAAAGAAACAGATTGTGTTAAACCTCACACAAACAAACTATAAGAAAACAAAAAAAGAAAAATGAACTAAGTAATGTTAACATATTGGTAGAAAATGAAAGCAGATGAGAAACATATGATAACAAAGTAGAAAGGCACTAAATATAATATTAAAATAAAGGAAAATAAAGCAATGAAGCTATAAAAGCAATGACAGACTATATGTAAGAAATAGAAAAGAGTTGTATAAAAAGCAATTAAATTAGAGGAACATATAAACAGAGCTGTCAGAGTACAAGAATGAAATAGAATTTATTTCATAAATGAAGAACTAAAAGTAAATCAAGACTAAACATACAACAGAACAAAAATAGAAAGAGAAGAAAGAATTAAGAACTATTATAAAATCAGATAGTTAAAAACTTTTGAGAAAAAATTTAGAAAACAGGCAAAAATGGATCAAGGTATGAATAACTGGAGTTCTCAGAATATGAAAAAAAATAAAACTGAAAAAAACAGTAAAAACTATAATTAAGAAAACCATTTCATAAAAGAATCATATGATACTCTAACATGAACTGAAATATAGGATTAGCGAATGTTCTGATCAAGGGAGAACGAGGATGAGAGGAAAAATAAGGGATGGGGCGGAGAGAGAGAGACAGACAAAGACAGAGACTGATTTTGAGACAGAGAGGTGCAAATAATAATACAAGATTCAATAGGCTAGAAGTAACCCGCACAAAATAATTGGTTCCAGACCGTGGTAAAAACCCAGGCTGTGGAAGATAAGCAGCATATGTCTGCCTTGCTTTCACAACCGGAAATTAGGAAAAGAACTCTTGGTTTGTTGTAATGGTTAAATAAGTTCATATAAGCAAGGTGCTTAGAAAAATGGGAAAACCATAGTTTTTTATTATTATTCTCAGTAGTAAAGTATTAAACTTAAAAGGACCACGTAACTTTCCAACTAGAGCCATACGGCAGTATGCCACCGCTGAGGGAGCCAGAAAGAACCCTAGGTTAAGAAAGCATTACACAGAAATAGGAATGCAATTGGCTGGACTGAGGAATCAAACTAGATTATTCTTATATACCAAGAATGGCTCTTTGCTCTGCTAATAATTTCAAAAAATAATTTAAATATCTGCCCTATATTTGTAATTTACTATATTCTATAGCCTAAAGCATAAATTAGTATCAAGTAGTTTAAAGTCTGGGCTAACCTCATTCTAAAACTTAGAGGAGTAAAATTTCAGTGAAAAGGATTCTATTTGAATACAAGATTTAACCGTATATCTGCTATATATTTGTAGTTTATATACTCTATAACCTCAAGGAAAATTTGAGTCAAATAATGTCAGATATTTATACCTATATCTGCCCTGTTTGTTGTTCAGTATATTCTCTAACCCCAAGCGTAAATTAGTGTAAAATGATTTATACTTTGCATTATACTCATTCTAAAAATGAGTACAATTTCAGTGAAAGAGGTCTTATTCAAATATATGCACTTATACCTTCATGTTCAAGTTACTTTCCTAACACAAGTGATTTTCTCTGCAATCATAATTCATACTTCCTAAATTAGGTGTGCTGAGTAGCAGTGGCCTCCCACACACTTCCACCTAGTATTTTTCTGACTTCCAGAATACAGTTGGCTTAAGATTTAGAATAATTAATAACTATAAAATTGATATATTAGGCTGTATCTATATATTACTGCTTCATACAAGTTATTTTATTATGCTTACATTTATTTTTGCAGTTGGCAAATATAGAGGCTCATATTTTTAACTATAGATGTATTATATTTACATATACACAAACAGAAAAAATCACAATTATCAGGATTCTTTCAGTTATTCAGTAAGTACTACTCAATTAGAATCTACTTCATGTGTAAAGGATTAAATATGTAACAGCTATAGTTAAAGTGAGAGAATAATGAGTAGGACTTGGTTTATATGACTGTGGTTGAAGGGTCACCAGTAACCACACTGAGGATAAACCTTGAAGGTAAGACATCCTACCCCAACTATGGATAGGAAGTGAAGGGGGAGGAAGAGAAGAACAGATAGCCTCCGGGTAAGTTGTCCTAACAATAAGGTGGACCCTCTGTGTGTTTTGGGCCATGAGTGTGAGTGAATGTTTAGAACATTCATTTGATCAAGTTTTTTAGTTTTGCAATTAATTGTTGCTCATTTGTTTATTTTTTTTTGTTTGCTCTTGTTATTTTCAGTTAGCATTTTCCCTGGTGGCACTATATCACCTCTATGTACACTTATTTATTTAACCACGATATCATAAAACCAAACTTGTTAGAACATACTAAATATATTCTTAGTCAAATAAGTTACAAAGTTATGTTTAATTTCTTCATGGAGAGTAAAATACATGTACTTCTAGGTACTAATAATTCTAAAATTTTTAAAAATGGGGACAAAAAATGTGGACAAGCATAACCACTAGTTGTGAAAATTTTTTAAAGAGTCAAGATACATTTAATTACCAAGTAGACTTTGAAAATAATTTCAATGCAATATAAGAGAAAAGAACATTTTCTTGCAAGGTACAACTGTAAAATGTATTGAAGAACATGGAATTAGTCTAGGAAGAAAACAAGTTATGGTCAATAAAACATAAGTGACCTTTAAAAATAACAATGGTGAAAGATTTATATGATCTGAAGAGAAATTAGGGAAAGAAGGGGAAGGGTCATTGAGGGGAAAATGGGGACAACTGTAGTTGAACAATAGTAAAAATATAACAACAGGAAATGATACCTGTTTTGAGTTGTTCTGAAATTTGTTTATCTAAAACCAAAAATCAACACAAAGTTATAAAAATTTCTTTTTATTTATGACCATTTTCAGAAGAGAATTTTTTGTAAATGAAAATCTTGTATTCTTGACTATACACACCCAAACACACGCATGTGACTGTCAAACAACACACCAAGTGGACTACACTACCTTTTTTCATTATCGACACTATTACAGATGTTCCCCCATTTTTCCCTGCTTTGAAATACAATCTTCAACTGCCTAGTATTAGAACTCTTTATTTTAAATGGAGCATGAACAACTTATATTTACATAATGTAACTGATCAAAGGTAACACTTCTTGTTCTCCTTCTAGTTTGTAAGTAAAAAATATTTTCTACTCAAAGTGTTTGAATACAGAATCAAACATTTAATGATTATTGTAATAGAATGAAAGAGTGTGACATAGTAAAATAATTTTTATCTTCCTTTCTAGATTGATACTTGAAATTTCAAAGATCAGTATATTATAATACAGTAGGATTCCAGCATTTCTAAGTCCAGAATGAATTGGCAAATATTTCATAAATAACAACTATTTGTCATGATGCATAAACCTAACACTCAGACTAGGCCCAGTGAACAGAAGGAGGGAAGAGAAGGAGGATTCGACTAATTAAGTAAGAAGGGGTAACCAGTGACAGGGAACACAACCTGAAGAACGTTGGTGACAAAGTTCAATTGCGGAAAGTACCTTAAGAATAATTTTAAAAAATCAGTTGACTTATCCTAATGAGTTTACTAAGAAAAAATGAATTTTGACCATTGGATTTGGCAAGATGAAGGTGCTAGTGATCTGAGAATGATTTCGATCACTTGTTGGAGCAGCCTGATGAGCTAATAGGTGGAGAGGATGTGTATGAGTATGTGGAGTATGAAGCTTCCCCCTGCAGCTACTTTGGTTCATTGCCTTCCTAAACCCTCTGCTGACCTCCTTGAAACCTACCTGTACTGCAGCTCCTTTAAACATTTCCCCCTTTCTTTTTAACCTAGGACCTAAATCACTTTCTTTGAGGGAACCTGAGCCACACTGCTAGCTGACGTCATCCACTCGCACAACGCACATGTGCCAGCTTTCGTCTTTTCAGACATCAAACCCAAACTTCCTTCCTGAGTTTGAATCTCTTCATCTGAACTCTTGCATTTACACCTTAAAATCTACAAGATATATGAAACTCATACCCCTCAAAGTGAACTCACCTTAACTCTAAAGCCTATCTTCTCCCTGTATTCCTTTCCACAATGTTCCTAGTCACCCAAAAACAAGAACACAAATCTTAACCGTTTAAACATTAGCACTCCCTGGTCATCGCCATTCTACATGCAGCCGTCTTCAAGTTCTGTTGATTCCACCTCTGAAGCTCCTCCCAAATCCAGCTTTCCCACCCCAGGTGCTCTGCCACTACTCCCTCCCTTTGCCATCGTTTTCACCTATGGCAGGAGGCTTTCAAATATTTTGCCTGAAGACCCACATGTAACTTATCTTTCACATTCAAGCTGTCTTTGTAAAACACAGATTTGAGCACTACACATTTCCCTTTGCTACTGGAATGTGCTGTGTGTATTTGGTTTATTCCCTGGCTATGTATATTCACTGAGTATCCAGATTTTCTTTGTTGAATGAATGAATGTCACTACTCTGACACTTACCTGCTTCTCATTGCCTGAAGGTGAAATTCTTAATTTTTTTCCTGCCACTAAAAATTGATAAACTATTTCTTTATTGTCTCTTGCCACATTCTAGTTTATTTCTTGACATCCTGAGGAAAATAATGCATTCTATCCTCACACATGCCTTAAGCAAACCATATGCTTTCAAAGGCCTCAGACTTATGCTTATGACCTTTTCTCTTTCCTCTGACCAATGAAGGACTACTCTTTCTTTAACGCAGGCCCAGCTCACTTGCATGATTACCCCATCCCAAGGCTCCCCTAGCACTCTGTACTTTTAAAATACAGTACTTTTATCACCTTGTAATATGCCATTTACAAGTGTTTTCCATTAAACTGTGACTTCCTTGAGGTCAGAGACCACATCGCATTTATTATTTTTTTACTCCATTACAATGGACAACTTGTAAGCATAAACTTACATCGGGCCTACTCATCAGACTGTCTAAATAAGTCTTTCTAAAAGACTGTCTCTTGTTTTTTAATAATAATAATAATAACTTCATAGAATATATATGACTTTCAATACAATGGGTTTTAGATTGTTGTTTACATGGGAAAACATAATACCTATTTCCACAAGACACAATTCCACATTTTGAAATTCATATTTATTTTCACAAAAGGCAATACTACATATATTTTTATAATCTGAAGTGGTTTTAATATCATGTACATGTTTTGAAAAGCCTAAAGAAAATGAGAGTGACCTTTAAAGGAGGCAGTGAGCATTCAAAGTAACTTTTTTTTTTAATGGCCTAATTGTTTAGTGGTCATTAGTGATTATTTTTTAACACTTTGCAACCAAATAAATTTTATTACTTATATGTTACTATTTAACTGTGATTTTAGGAAATTGGTTGATGCTGAAGCTCTCAGCATTTTTATTCAATGTAGTTGATTTTTAAAAATGAATTACTAATGTTAAGTATGAGCAGACTATAGTCATTTCTAATTTATTTCTGATTTTATCATATTCATATTCAACTATATTTATTTCCAGGGCAGGAATAGATTATGTCCTATATTTATGGGGAAAATGAGAGATTTCACTTTTGTCAAAGATACCTTGAGATATCTTAATAAAAAGAAAACAAAATTGAAAATCAGTAGCAGCTCAAGCTTCACTGGTTAGGTTCAAATTAAAAGACCCTTTCTGAGCCAACTTTTACTGTGATAATTATCTAAATTAGCATTTGTTCCCCATTTAGACTAATTTTACAGAAATACTACACATAGATGGGCTTGAATTTGTATTAATCTATTTTCAAGATGTTCAAAAGCCTAACTGCATTAGGCATTTCTTGCGTTTAAAAATCAACTTTCTGGAATTGAATAAAGGTAAGCTGTTATTCATTAGAGATAACAATTCCTAATATGTCAATAGCAGAAGGTATTTAAACAGAACTGAATACGACTTGCTTCACAATCATAATGCTCCAGGGCACGCCTTCCTCATTCAGTCCTTTCACTCACTCAGCAAATGTTGTGGAGAGTGTCACTATGTATAAGTCATTGGGAGGAAGATGAAAAGTAAGTAGCACATTATCTTCAATTGCTCATTATTTAGTAACCAATAATTGCAAGAATCACATGAAATAGTCCTTAATGTATTCATACCATTTCTAATTTCTTATTTGTATATTTTGGTAAGCTAAACATCAAAGCTAATTTGAAAAGTCATTAACTATATTTTTAGTATTTACAAATGGCATAAATATAAATTGGAAGCCCATCTTCCTTAGCATCAATGTTTTTTAATATAATATATGCAAAGAATATCCAAGCATGACAATTATATATATATATATATATATATATATATATATATATATATATATATATATATGGACTAAAGAGATTCCATGTTTTTGTTTTGGGTTGTTTTGAGAATTAGAATATAATTTACGAGCTTTGTGTTTGTGGTGATTTCTAAGCTTCACCAACCTTTCCCTTTTCCCCTAAATCATCTTTAATCAACCCTGGAAAGCTCCTACAATGAATCAAGGTCGAACAGTCAGGGGCCATATTAGAAAACAAATATCCACGAGAGTTGAAGATGATGTTTCTAGCCTGTTTCATCCATTCAACTTTTCATTTCACCTCCCTATTCCTCTTTTCAGGTATTTCTATGCAAATGATGTGATAAAATAGACTGGGCCTCAACTTACGAATGGGCTTCTAGTCACTTTGGACCGTGACAAAAAATATTTCTACTAAGAAGGGCTTCTGGGGGCTAACTGGGCTCTAATTAAAAAGAAACAACAACAACAACAACAAACATATGCAATAACAACAATAAGAAAACAGTCTAGCAGCCATTTCTACACAGGGGCCTCTCACCCATGCCACACTTCAGGGAGAAGCTTATGCTAAGCCACCTCCTCCTGCACTGATCTGCTTTCCTACAGTGTTTCTGCCATCTGAGCAAGCTCTCAGATCCTGGAACCCTATTTCAACAAATAAGACTAAGGCTTTCCCTGTCTAATCAAAGCTGTGCAGCTATACCCACGCCAACATCTTCATCAACCAATCACAGCAGCTCCATTCTGATCAGGACAGTGTCTTTTGAACCAGTCAGACTTCAAGGACTCAGATTCTCCATTTGCATGAGCACAAACCAATAGGGACTAGGGATGGGGACTTCCATCTGTGTAAATACACTCCCCTCTGGCTGAGAGAGCACCCTTTCCCTTTCCACCAAAGACTGAAGACTGAAGACTGTGTTTCTTCAGCTGGAGCTGAACAGCAAAGATGTCTCACCAATCCAGAGCAGAGAACAGGCAGAGAAGAACAGAACAGAGCAGAGCAGAGCTGGCAGGCTGGAGAGGAGCCTGATCTCAGGGCCACCTTGCCCCAAGGCCACCCCACTCCAGGATCTCCTAACAGATGTGCTGCCATGCAACTTCATAATTGAGCTGTAACACCACTGAGCCGTCCCACAACCGCGCTGTACTTACAGCCATGCTGTACTCACAGCCACAATTGAGCTCTTTGTACCACACCCCAAGTTGGAGATTACTCTTGATGTTGGATTAATGCCACAGCCAACGGTTGACACCACCATGATGTGGTCCTGGAAAAAATATACTAAGCGCTTGTCTTTGGTTGGTCTTTTTTACATGTAGGGAGATATGTTTTACCCTTTGAATCAGTGTTCCTCTACCTCTCTTCACCAACAAAGCATAAATCCTTGAATGAATTCAAGCCCTGGCTCTAAGGGGAAGGGGCCAGTGTCTGATTGCCACTCAGTCTGAATTTAATCTCAAGTTAGGCTTGGGGGGCAAAAAGGGTCCATAGGTCTCACATGGCATAGCTTATCATATGATAAACTAGAAAGTATATTGTGCTAGGCAAGTCCAAGGACATGATCTCTCTTCATCCCTCACTCAGGAACATGCAGGGGGAATAGGTGACTAACTGTAGACTTGGAAATTTGGATCTTGAGGTCTTTCTCTCCTAAATAAAGATAGAAATGTACCAGCCACTTAAGAGGAACCCAATAAGGTATAACTTTGTTATATTCTTTCCATTTTATCAGTTGTTTTGTACTCCCCTAGCCACACTGTCAGACAGACATTTTCCATGTTTTTAAGATATAGAGACATAAACATGTTGAAAAGTTTCTAACTTCTCTTTGTCATGTGTTAATTTTGACAGCTTCTTAGAACATGAATTCTATTTTCTTTATTCTTCCTAAGCTGAACATAGGCAGCTAAAATATACTAATATTATCAAATATACATAATCATAAACTAGGAATTACATGATGTACCACTACCTTACTTGACCTGTGCAAGTCCTGTCTGCACTTTTACTTCTAAGTTTCATTACCTGTAAAGGAGCATTATTTTCTTTGATGAATTTGAAGAGCCCTTTCAGTTCTGGTATGAGTTAAGTCTAAGTCTATAATCCAAAAATAGAATGTGATGTCTATAGGAGTAGACAGGTTCAATAGAGTTTATACCTCTATAGTATATTTGACATCAACTTGCTTTGAGTTGTTTTCTCTTTCTGTGACACTATCTCTTTTCCAGTTTTCATTTTCATTTTCCTACAGCTTGGATTCTATATTATAATTATTAAGAGTGTGGCTTTATAACTCATAAGAGGGGTTAATGAACCACTCTATGCCCTATGTCCTCATCAATCAAATGAAGATAGCATTATCTACTTCATATTTTTCTCTTGGGGGTTAATGGTGATAACAAATAAATTGCATAGAATACTACTTGATAAGCTATTGCTGCTGTTAATATTATTCTTCTAGTGCATGTAGGGGAAAACACCAATCTCATAAGTAGTCCTAAATGGGAGACTTATCACAACTATACTTAGAGTCAACAGGATGAGAGACAATCTAAGGTACTCTCTCGTCTACAGCATTTATTTATGTTAGTTGTTCACAGATTTAATGGGACTGGTCAGATAGTTAAAACTTTTTCTCTTTATTCCTGAGTCTCAATGGTAGTAAAATATGACATACTCCAGAATCAAAACAATCTATTACAAAAAAGTTTTTTTATTTTCATGACAAGATAGGTAAGTTAGACAGGATTCCTTGAATTGCATTTTTGGCAAGATTTGTATGTATGTGTTTATGTGTGTATATTTTTAAAACAAGAGTTTCATTGAGATATAATCCATGCATCACAAAATGAGCCCTTTTAAAGTTATAATTCGGTATTTTTTAAAAGAACATATTGACAGATATTTGCAACCATCACCACTATCTAATTTTAAAACATTCTCTTCATTCACTGAAAATATTAACTCCCTATGGCAACACTAATCTAATTTTTATATCTACAGACTTGCCTATTCTGAATTTTGTATAAATGGAATTATACAATATGCAGTCTGTTGTGCCTGGATTCTTTTACTTAGCATAATGTTTAAGGTTTATTTGTGTTGCATCATGTACCAGTACTTTATTCCTTTTTATGGCCAAATAATATTCCATTATATGGATATACCTCATCTTGTTTATCCACTCATTATTTGATGGGCTTTTGGGTTGTTTCTACTTTTTTGATAAAATAGATAAGGTTGTTTTAAGCATCTATGTATAAGTTTCTCTGTACATACATTTCCAGTCCTCTTGGATAAAATCCTAGAAGTGGAATTACTCAGTCACAGAGTAGCTATATGCTTAACATTTTGAAGAACCACCACAGTGCTTTCAAAAGTTACTGTACATCTCACTACCAATGTATCAGGGTTCTAATATATCCACATCTTCACACATGCTTATTATCATCATCCTTATTTTAGCCATCCTACGTATGTAAAGTTACATCTGATTATGGATTTGATTTGCATTTTTAATGACTAATAATACTGAGCATCTTTTAATTTGATTACTAGTAATTTGTAAATACCATGTGGAGAAATGTCTGCCAAATCTTTTGCCCATTTTTAACTGGATTGTCTTTTATTACTGAGTTGTAAAGGTTCTTTACATTCTTACATACGAGTTTCTTATCAGACAAATAATTTACAAATACTTTTCCCATTCCATGTTTCCTTTCATTTTTAAAACTACGCTTTATTGATTATGCTATTTTAGTTGTCTCAATTTTCCCCCTTTGCCTCCCTCCACCTGGTACCCCTCTTTCCTCCAGCAACACCCCCCTTAGTTCATGTCCATGGGTCATGCATATAGGTTATTTTGCTGCTCTATTCCTATACTGTTCTTAATTTCCCCTTGTCTATTTTGTACTTACCAATTTGTATTTATTCCCTGCATCTTTTCCTCCATTCTCCCCTCTCCCCCTCTCAACTGGTAACTCCCCAAATGGTCTCCATATCTATGATTCTGTTTCTGCTTTGATTGTTTGCTCAGTTTTTTTATTTAATTTATCTTAAAGATTTTATTTATTTATTTGTAGAGAGAGGGTAGGAGAAGGAGAAAGAGAGGGAGAGAAACATTAATGTATGGTTGGCTCTTGTGAACCCCCTACTGGGAACCTGGCCCGCAATGCAGGCATGTGCCCAGACTGGGAATAGAATTGGCAACCCTTTAGTTCATAGGCCCATGCTCAATCCACTGAACTACACCAGCCAAGGCTAGATACAATTTTTGATAGTTGTGAATTTACTGACATTTTAATGTTCATTGTTTTAATCTTTTTCTTATGTAATCCCCTTTAACATTTCATATAGTAGTGTCTTGCTGATGATGAATTCCCTGAACAGTATAGGAATGATGAATTTTACCTTGTCTAGGAAGCACTTTATGTGACCTCCAATTCTAAATGATAGCTTTGTGGGATAGAGTAATCTAGGTTGTAGATCCTTGCTTTTGATCATTTTGAATACTTCTTTCCAGCCCCTTCTAGATTGCAAAGTTTCTTTTGAGAAATCAACTGGTATTCTTATGGGAACTCCCTTGTAGGTAACTAACTGCTTTTCAGATTCTCTCTCTTTTAACCTTTGGCATTTTAATAATGATGTGTCATGGCGTGGCCCTCTTTGGGTCCATCTTGTTTGGAACTTTCAGTACTTCTTGGACTTGTATGTCTATTTCCTTCACCAAATTAGGGGAGTTTTCTTTCATTATATATTTTTTCAAAATGTTTTCAATTTCTTGCTCTTCCTCTTTTCCTTCTGGCATCTCTATGATATGGATGGTGATAAGTTTGAAGATGTCTCAGAGGCCCCTTAGCCTATCCTTGTCTTTTAAAATTATTTTCTCTTTTTGCTGCTCTGATTCTGTGTGCTCTCTTCACTTCCTCAATGGTATCATTTGCAGTATGAAAGTTCTAATTTTGATGTAATCCTATTTATTTTTTGTCACCTAATATTTGTGTCATATCTTAAAAACAACTGCCAACTCATGGCCACAAAGATTTACTCCCATAAAAGTTTTATAAATTCAGCTTTTACATTAGATTTCTGATTCATGTTGGATTAATTTTGGCATATAGTATGAGGTAGGGTCCAACATTTTTGCATATGTTGCATATGGATGTCGAATTTTACCACTACCATTTGTTGAAAAACTAATTGTTACACACTGAATGTTTTTCACATGCTTATCAAAAATCAACTGCCCATAATATGGTATATTATGGTATATTATACCATAATACCTTAATATTAAGGTATATTTCTGCACTTTGAAAACGATTCCATTGATCTGTCATAATGTTAATACCATTAACATTCATGTAGCTTTGCAGTAAGTATTGAAATCATGAAGTATGAGTTTTCTAAATTTGTTCACTCTCTTCATTACTGTTTTGGCAATAGGTCTCTGAATTCCAATAGGAATTTTTGGTTTAGTTTGTCAGTTTATACAAGAGAAACAGCTTAAATTTTGACAGGGGTTGCACTGAATTTGTAAGTCAATATAGAAATACTGTCATCTTAACAATATTTAGCCTTTCAAACCATGAGCATGGATAGAACTGGAAAGCATTATGCTAAGCAAAATAAGCCAGGCGGTGAAAGACAAATACCATATGATCTCACCTTTAACAGGAACCTAATCAACAAAACAAAGAAGCAAAATATAACCAAAGTCACTGAAATAGAGAACAGGTTGTCAGTGACCAGAGGGGAGAGGGGAGAGAATCTCAGGGGAAAAGGGGAAGGGTTTGCAGGAACAAGTATAAAGGACACAAAGACAAAAAAAACGGGGGATGGGGTGGAAATGGGAGGGAGGTGGGGAGGGTTCCGGGGGGTGGGCTGGGATGGGGGTAAAAGGCTGACAACTATACTTAAACAACAATTAAAATAAAATAAAATTTAAAAAATAACATGAGTATGGGATGTGTTTCCATTTATTTAACCCTTCTTTGATGTCTTTAAACAACTTTTTATAATTTTCATTATACAAGCCTGAACTTATTTAAAAAAATTCATTCCTGCCCTGGCTGGTGTGGCTCAGTGAATTGAGTTCCAGCCTGCAAACCAAAGGATTGTCAGTTCAATTCCCAGTCAGGGCACATGCCTGGCTTGCAGGCCAGGTCCCCAGTAGGGGGTGCATGAGAGGCAACCACACATTGATGTTTCTCTCACTCTCTTTCTCCTTCCCTTCCCTTCTCTCTAAAAATAAATAAATAAATAATGTTAAAAAAATTTTTTTAAATAAAAGTGAAATCTCACTCCTAAGTATTTTATTCTTTTTTGATACCATAGTAAATAAAATTATTTTATTTCATTTTTTGATTTTTCATTACTAATATCGAAATATAATTTATATTTGTATGATCTTGCATCCTGGAACTGTGTTGTACTTTTTAATTAGTTTTAATGTTTTTGTGTAACTTCCTTAAGGATTTTCTATATCAATTGATTACATTTAACACTGACATTCTCTTAACAATCCATCTACTTTATTTCCCACCACAGATTCTTTGGAAAAGCAAGCATCATTATATTTTTCTTCCCCATCAGCCAAGTTTTTCATAAAATAAATTTGAGGAAGCATTGCCTGAATGAGAAATTTCAAACAAAACTTCTCTAGAAAAATAAACACATTTCTTATAAAGCACAGTTTATTTATTTTTATTTTACTAAAATTAAAATTAATACTATGAAATAATGATGGCTCTTTAGGAATATTTTCTGAGCTAAGGAACATAAAAGAGCCCTTGGGCATTGGACACTGAATAAATCTTCACCGAATGAATGTAAAAAGGAATGGGATGTATAAAAACACATAAAGTGTGCACAGTCCAACAGAGAAAGATGGTGAATTCTCATCCCCACAGGAAAGTCTCAATGCAGACAAGGTAGGCCCAGCACTGATTTTTAGCTTAGACTGGAAAGTAGGGGTACTTAACCCTATTTCATACAAACAAATGGAGAAAAAAGGATTAAATATTAGACATTTTTTTAATTTAAATTACTGAAATAATTAGAAACACTGCTTTGTAGGTTGTTGTCTATGTCTAAAAATTTTAAAACAGAGGTAGAATAAACATCTGTTGTGGATGCTACAAAGTGATTTTTTATTCAGTTTCGAGTGAATGAGATGACCTAAGAGTTCACTGTAGGATCTAAAAGTCTATAAATAAAAAAGAACTCAAGTCTCTAATAAAAGTGCTTATTGCTTTTAGCAAATTGAATTGGGAAATCCTGTCCAGACAAACTCCTACCATTTGCAGAGCCTTGGGTGGTAGTGCAAAGAGGCCCCCACACAACAAGTCTAAATATTTAGAAGTTATAAACCAAGTTAACAAACTGTTAAATAAGTCCTATTCTTCTACCATGACAAATAAATTTTTAAATTTAATATTGGTATTGGTATTCACTACTGAGTCAGTATACTTCAATTAGGTAAGTGGCCGGATAGAATTTAGACACCTAGTCCTCCTCCAGGTTGTGTGCCAGAAGAGAATGATCTGGGAAGAGCCAGACTCACCCTTACCGCTATGTAGTAGGGCTCAAGGCCATGCTTATATTTTTGTGGACGTCCATTCAATACCACCAAACTCTATCCTTTCAGAGAGCCATGTCTTGAAATTTTTAGCTCTGGAGTATGCACATCTATAGTGTGGTCTGTCTACAAGAAGATGAACACCCTACCCATACTGCCAAGCTTCAGTCATACATCCCTGGCACAAGGCCATGCCTTGGAACCCTTCAGGCTAAATGTCCATAAACTAGCAGTGCAGTCTACTCTCAGAGAGAGAGAGAGACCCAAGGAACAAATTTAAATAGGCCCTAAAGATGGGCTTGGGGCCAAATGATCAGGGATTTGAGGGCTTCAGAGAATGTTCAAGAGAACAGAGGTGGAAACACTGACTATATATGGTCAAAACAACTTGGCCTTATGAGATTCCTTTCCCCATGGGAAAGGCATAGCCAGATAAAAACCATGAGAGGATTCATAGAGCATAAAGCTCAGAGAAGGGACCTCAATAACCCATGTCTAATAAGGATGACAACAGGATGGTGATGCTGTAACCTGCTTTGACCTCATGCATTTCATCATGCAAGATAAAAATCAAGTAACAAGAGAATCTGCATAATAATTAAAGCAACTATTTACGTTTTTAATCTTATGGGAGGAAATCAAAACAAGGATTTCAGGACATGAAAATTTCCTTCAAAAAAGGGGTATTAGATTATAATAAATAAATTTGTGATATACAGGTAATTTCAAGGTCTCTTGGATATGTAAGCAAATTTACAGTCTTATGTTTTCTCCTAAAATTTAATCACAACAAGAGGCAAATGTGATAAAGACATGTACCATAATATCAAGCTAAAATTTCCAAACTCAATTGTAAACACAGATCAAACTGTATTTCTGAAAACCTGTATTTTACTGAGGAAAAATGGTGGCACAATCAAATCAGCATGAATTCTAACCAGTACATATACAAAGTATCATCAATCATTTACAGAAACTGTTCCTTAAGATTACTCTAAGAACACTGCTTCTAAGAATAATGGGTCCTGAAGGAGCTTACTCTGCTAGTAAGACACATATTTGCCAACTCAAGTTATTTATCACACTAGACATTAAAAAAGAGTTTCCTTTCGCTTGGTCTTTCAGTCTAATAAACATGAAAGTCCTTTAGTGTGTCGAGTAGAGTCAAAGTCCATGAGTTTATAAATACAGATATTAGTGTAGGGATAAAAATTCTAATATATAAACAGGTGAAAGAAGCTTATGTAAAAATAGAACAGAAAAGGTGTAATTAAAATGTGGCAGATGTGGCAGACATTTGAAAGACATTTTGAAAGATGTAAGAAACGGTAGTGAATTTTTAAAGATGCTTCAAACAGTTGTGTGCAATTCATATTAAAATGTCCAAAATATTTTAAGGCATCATATCAATGACATCTAGCTAGTATAAATAATAGAAGACAATGAGCTACGCAGAGTAAAATGCATGCTTCTAACAAAAATGTATTAATTTGAGAAACAAACTTTCACTTTTGCTTTGAGTAAATGAATTAGAAGAATAAAATATTCTGCTCTGTGACCTTAAAACATACATCATTATTATAAAGGCATCTGTGCATAATGCATTAAGCTAGTAGGGGAGGAGACTATTTTTATAAAAGATATCTAATATTTGGTCATGTCAATGTTCGCACATTTCAAAGTCATGCACTTTCATAAAATTAATGACATGAATGTTTGGGGGATGTATAATTTCTCTCCTTAATTTCAGAAATAATATTCTTACACATCTCCAAAAAGTCCCCTTTAACCCTATAGGTCAAAAACTCTATATAGTTATTTAGGTGTACATGCAATAATCACTTGTTTTTTAAGATGTAGTGTCCTAGCAATATGTGAAAATAACCTTATTTTTAAAAATTGGCATTAAATATAGGGCTTTTGTTTATTTTGATTATACCTCTCAAATTAATACAGTCATTCTATTACATAGACATAAAATTTTATAATAGTTATGCCATTTCCAAAATTTTTAAATCAGTGAATAGGAATTTGGCTGTTACTCTTTCAGTAATTGTGTTCATCAGACCCCCGCACCAACACCGAGTAATAACTGACTTTCCAGTTCAACTTTATAATCTCTTGGTCCCCCCAGAGTAGAAACTAGGCAAAACCCTGATCTCATTTATCTCTTTACCCTTATATATCTAAGACATTACTCAATCTTCCCAGTGTCATTTAAAAATTTTTCAGGATAGAAATATGCATACATGCATATTCACATGATCTACCCATATTCAAGTATGAAAGAAGATTATTGCTATATAATACATATGTAGATACATAAATAGATAGATGATTGATAGCTGCCTAGTTAAGCACATAGATACATAGTCAGAGATGGATGAATGGGAGGATGAGTTGATGGATGGATGTGACTTTTTCCCCACTGATTTGCTGAGTGTAGCTATCTAACTTTATATATACACACACTTGGTATATCTTCTCCATGTATCTGCCCAAAACAGGGCAGATACATGGTGCACCTTTTAACAGATCAAGTCTGAGAACTTCTACCTGACCATATTTATCTATCTTTTACCCACAGATGCATAAAATATTTGTATTACATAAATAATAAAGAGGTTATTGGCAGAAAAAAACATACATGGAAGCAATGGACAGAACAAAAAAAAGATTAAATAATCCCACAGTTGCTATTGTCAAACTTATATCTATGCATCTGTATTTCAGACTATTTTGTATATTAAATGTTTCTGAGTGTATATTATGTGATAGGCATTGTTCAAGATGATTGAGACACATCAGTGATTAAAACAATTTTAAAGGCCTCTGTATGGCACATATGAAAACTGGAGTATCACATGGCTATTGTACATATATAAACACATTAATCACATCAAAATTAATTATTTAAAATGGTATAATTTGCTATACAAAGGTGTATTCCAATATGTGTTGTAAATGTCTATTTCATCCACAAACTCAAAGGTCAATTTGGTTTACACGATTAGCAAGACTGCTGGCTCTCCTAGCATAAGCTCACGAACTGTGAAAGAAATAGGAACCAGTATCCTTACATTACAAAACCTAATACTACTTGGTTGGCCAAAAAAGTCCCTGTAGTTTTTTTCCATAAAATAAACGACACATTTCTCATTTTCACCAATAACTTTTATTGATCTGGATATTCTGAGTATGTCAGCCATCTCCCATTATTGGCTTCGAGTGGGTAGAGGCCAGGGGTGCTGTAAACATCTTCCAATGCACAAGACAGCCCCACAGCAAAATACTATTTGGCCAAAATGTCAATAGTACCAAGAAACTTTGCAAACCACTTCTGACATGTTTGATCAGCCACAGAACATACACTGAACAAATCCATTTTTGCGTTTTATATGTATTTTCACCTTTCTTGAAATAATAAAGCATAATATGCCAAAAATGTTGTATATCTTCTTCCATCTTCAATATTAAAACAGCTGTACAAAAATCTACCAACTTTGGGAATATTTGTAAATGCACGCTGATATGACAGCTGTCACAATACAATTTAATAAAATTGTTTTGAATGAAGGTCAAGACAACTATGTGCTACTAGTGCCATTGTACTGGAAAACAAACAAACTTTTTGGCCAACCCAATATTAAGCTCTAGTGGTGAGTGGATGAAAATTCCACCAATTTATCTCAAAAACTGCCTGAAGCCAAAGTGAAAATCCATGTGAAAGTGGATTTTTAAATTCAAACAAAGCTTTGCAACAAATATTAAAAGTGTACATAACAAAAACCCAAGGAACTTTTTTAAGCCACAAAACTTTTATTGCTATATAAGTATTATATGAAGGTAAGCTGTCTTTGACACCTGTAACCCCCACTGGTTTTCATATTATTAAATATAAGGCCATCTCTGTATTTTGAGGAAAATTCTATTCAATGGTTATTTAAAAAGATACCTGAAACAACACAAAAAAATACTGAAGGTAAACTGTAATTAAAAATAAAAAGAAAAAAGAAATAAATGAGAAGCATAATTGGTAGGCACAAAATATACAGGATGAGATTAAGAGTAATATGGGAAATGGAGAAGCCAAAGAACTTATATGCATGACCCATAGAGATGAACTAAGGAGGGGAATGCTGGTGGGAGGGGGGTACAGGGTGGAGGGGGATAAAGGGGAGAAAAAAATGGCACAACTGTAATAGCATAGTCAATAAAATATACTTTAAAAAGAAATAAATAGAAGATCCCTAGTTTTTGACAAAAAGTAGTTGTAAATGACTCCTTAGAAAAGGTATGGATGATAGAAAGAGCAAAACTTGCTTTTAAACATCTCTCACCCCTACCACTCTCCATTATGGTAGGTGGAAAACAACAGACGAAAGGGAAGAAGCATTGAAGAGAAGAATCAAAGACAGAGTACAATGAAGACAGATCATATTATTTTGTGGAAGTAGATCAGCTTCATTTTTGGTGATTTACAGACCATTTCTAAAAGTACTGTATAAAGTCTTACAAACTTCATTACGTATACAAAAGTGTTTGTGCCTATACACACACACATATTCACTAACACACTACCATTAGATACTGAGACTCCTATACAAAATGCCATTTAAAACTAATATCTAAATACTGAAAAATAGTCTGGCTTTTATTTATCTGGTAAGAAAAATTATTATCAAAGAACCTCAGAAGACCTATTTTTATTGGGTAGAACAGTAGAAAATAAAGATGATGTTTCTAAGACTTCTCTGGTTGAATAATAAATTCGTAATAAACATTTAACATGTGCTAGTCACTATAGAAAAATAAAAAGCATATTATTTTAGAATTCTTAAAATCCTCAGCCAATTATATTTCTAGAAATGCCATATCTCTATATGTTTCCCATTAAGAGTGATTCGCAGGACAAACAACTTTATCAGAGAAAACCTAACATGAATAGTTAAATTAACACTGGTTCAGTAAAGAATAATAACATAATCACTGATTTTATTTCAATAATTTTAAACATGAGGTTAAGAAACTCTCCCAGAGTTATTCTCTAAAATAAAGATAGAGTAGACAGTCAGGCCCAGTTATAAATGATCAGGTATAAATGAATTTTTTTCTTAAAATTCTACAAAGTTGATTCTATAATTGATGCTCAGAAAAAAAAAGCAAAGTTATGCAAATTTCCAACTCAGTCTAAATTCTTTTTCTCTTTTTCTTTTGCTAAATACACATCTGTGCAATCGCTTATGCAGAGTTCTGAAAAATCCTTTCAGTTTTTCTCTGATATTGGGATATCTCAAAAAATAAATTTACATCATAAATTAAGCATCTGAATTCTTATAATCATCAATTAGTGTTTACAAAACAGATAAGGGCACTCCTTACCAAACAACATCATCTTGGAACATTTAATTCTTTTAAAAGCAAAATAAAATGCAAATAAAATTATAAAGAGAAGAACTGACCCTTGACAGAACACATTTAGTGGAATCCTAGAGGAGCGGAAAAAGCCAGGGTGTCCTCATAAGATTTCAGAGATGAAACAAGTCTGGGACACATATCTTTACTGTAACATAAAATCAATAGCTTAAATGTTTTATTCTAATATATCTGTATTTGTTTTCTCCAAGAGGTTTTATGACAAGAGATGCACATGATGATAAAACGCTTTGGCATTTAAGTAGAAAATGTATTATAAAATAACGTGTTGAGATTTTGTCTACGGCAAATTGGACAGCCTTATCGTCTATCCTTTGCAGATATTTCTCCCTGTATGTTCAAATCCTATCTTATGCCTTCGGATGCTTCACTTGTCTAATTTCGAGTTTTGATTTGTAGTGAAGAAAATGCATCCATGGAAAAATTTCCTTGTGCAACTGTATTATTGTTGTGAATGCTGATATGCGTTATATTTTGAACTATATTATACACATTTTATACCATTCCACCAATGCAGAAAGGGCTTACTTATCATATTAGAACCACTGTTCATAATTATTTATATTATTTAAACGTGGGTATGAAATTTTAACATATCAACAATTCTTTTAATACTAATAAAATTGTAACCATAGGAAGCTGTAATAATATGGAACTTCAAAAAATAAAACTGCCTAGACATATGTGTCAAATATAAACCTATTTAATAGTTGACTGGTGGTAATGACTAAGATCTTACCAGACTAATCCTTCCTCAGATAACAGAAATAAACCCTGGGCATAATAAACAAAAGCAGCTAATTGAAGGCATTGGGGAAAAACAAAACACAAAAACGGAATCATGCCTGGTAACTGTTGACATCCCTTTTCACTCACATCCCTTTGACCAGAACTCATTCACACAGCTGCAGCTTACATGAAAAGGAAACTTAGAGAGACAGTTGTTTTTCTTTCTTATGATTGCCCATAAAGAAGGAATTGGCTGAGCAGCATCTAGCAAGTCTCTGTCACACACACATTTTACCCACAGGAGCAACATTCCACTGGACAATAGGTACTTCTCAACTATACTTTCCCCCAACCTTAACAGATTACAATAATCAATTTCCTCTTATTTCCATTCAGTTCCATGTCTTCCAAACTTGAAAGGCTGAAAGCTTTCATCACTTTCATCAACAAGATCCCCAAATGCTTTTTCTCCACTCATTACTGATAATGTTTATTCATGCACTTAAACTAAGGAAGAGTTATAAATACAAATCAAGACACAAGAGAAAGAAAATAAATGTTAGAAATAGAAATATCACAATTTAGTTGAGTTTGCCATTGTTCTCTTAGAAAGCTAAGATGATTCCAATAGAATGCCTTCTTTTCCCTATGAAAATTTAAGTTCAGAAACAGAAGTGAGGCAGTAGCAAGTCCAAAATACCATTACTACGGAAAAGTAGAAACTCAAAAATATAGCATTAACACAAGCAAGTGAGTTTTCCAATTCTGAACCCTCACCAATACACACGCTGTGCTTCATCACCTCTTCATGTGGGTGGGGAGTGTTGCCCATCAAATTTGAGGGCATGGAAGAGCAGAGGAGAACACACGCTTCCTATGAGAGAGGAACTGTCTGCGGGAGGAGGAGACAGGAGCTGGGCTGTGATTTCTCAGGTCCTTCCTCAACAATGTGAGTCACTTCCCAGTCTTGGAGTCTTGGCTGTACAGCCAAGGAAGAGTCTTCCACATGAAAAGACAGTAGGTACTAGGAAGAAGCCATTCCCAAACAGAGTAAAAAGGAAATGCCATTAAAAAATAACACGTATAATATTTAAGTTAGAAACTAATGTTTTCTTGGGTTATTTAAATCATTCTGAGTTTACAGAGTTCCGCATTATCTTTCCAACTCACTAGAATAAACATTAAATATTCCTAAAGTTTTGATCTCATTATTACTGTATTGGGATTTTCTTTAAAACACAGATTATATCTCAATCAATGTAAATCACTCAGAATTTCCCCTTGTTCATATAAGACATCTGAAGATAAATTTAAGATTCTATTATCATTTATATGACACAAACTATCAATGAAACATATCTTATTCAATATTTAGAAATAACATTAAAATAGAAAAAATTCACACTGTGTAAATTTTTTTTAATGTAAACATTTAAACATAGTAAGCATTTTCATACATGTTGACTTGATAATATGCTGACTGGACCCAACATCTTAATCTTGGTTTAGCCATAGCTATATGAATCGTACATGAGTTACACAAATTTTTATTTGAGACTTCTTTTGGGTTTTACATTTAAATTCCAAAATAATAAAGCTGACTTTCAAGTACTAGAATCATTGTACAGAAAACATTTACACTGCTACATAAAATATTCAGTAACAATTTGAAATCATTCAACAAAAGGTTGAATAACATGATCTAGAATAAGGTTAAGTGCTACTTCTAAATAAAACTAGTGACACAATGATTTATTCTGTAGACCTTTAAAATCTCTCAGCAAAGCACACCTAATCTGTTTGTTTTAACATGAAATCTAAAAATTCTTATGGAATACATAGAAATGTATTTTCTATATCATAGAAAATACCATATGCCATAAAAGCAATAGACCATTTAAAGGTTAGGGGTCTAAAAAGGCAAAATAAGATGTCTGCAGCATTTAAAATATATCTATTCTAAAGGTCTCTGGGGACTAAAATTCCATAGGATTCATGATAATGATTGTGATTCTAGTAGTCTTGGGAAGCGAAGCAAAAAAGTCATATAACTAAGGTTTGATCCACTTCCTCTAAAATTTTTGAACTTATTTCTTTTCTTTCTTTCTTTTTTTTTTTTTTCCAAATTATTCAGAGATAGAGTTTCTTGCAATGGAAGAAGAGGATGTTTCAAACCAAACAGGGTAGACTTGATTAGATTTAGAGCCTGGATCCCTCAATCTTGGCTGGACAATAAGGAGCCTGAAGTATGTACCTAGATACATTTTCCAGACAGCTTTAATTTCCAATCTCTGGAGAGCCGAGTACTGTTATTGAAATCAGGACCCAAAGCCAGTCTCAGTGGTGAACAGGAGCTGATACCAAGAGCAGGTAAACTATAGAAATTATATGGACTGAAATCTTTATATTTTTTCAAAAAGAGATAATCTGATTAAAAATAAGGTGACAGAGAACCAAATTTGGGACTATGTTCTTGTTGTTTTCAACATCTTTGCCACATTATTTTTTACTGTGAACACTGAATAGATCCAGAAAATAGTACTTTCTGTACTTTCTGAATAGTACAGAAAATAGTGCAGAAGAAATGTCTCTATGCTGGTTTCAAAAGGAAGTTGAGTTCCTATCACAAACCTAAAGTCACACACTAAAGTTGCAACAAGATTCTTTCTAATCAAACAACCCTATTTTCAAAGGAGTATAAATGAATGAATATATAAATCTTACAAAAAAAAGAATCCTTTAAAAACTAGTCTTTTTATTTTTTTATTTACTTTATTTTTTAGCTGAATTTCTATTCTTTTTAAAATATATTTTATTGATTATGCCATTACAGTTATCCTATTTCCCCCCTGTATTCCCCTCCACCCTGCACACCCCCTCTCACCCACACTCCCCCCTTTAGTTCATGTCCATGTGTCATAAGTTCTTTAGCTTCTACATTTCCCACACTACTCTTGCCCTCTCCCTGTCTATTTTCTCTCCACCACCTATGCTACTTATTCTCTGTACCTTCTCCCCACCGCCCGCCTCTTCCCACTTCCCTGTTGCTAATTTCAGGGGTCTATATCCAATGTCATGTGATTGCTTATTCTTAATTAACATTTCTGACATAGAAATACAAGTTATATTTTTAATTTATTTAAATATTTATTGTGGACTTTAAATTCTAAATGCTTTGGTTGTTCTTGTGAGTATACCTATTAATGATATTCAATCTTTATTACTGAAAAGCTGTTTCCAAACATATAATTGGCAGTACAATGTGGTAAATCTGATAAGAGTAATTAACAAAATGCAATACTAGTATGGTATTTGGACACAGGCTCTGAATTTTCCAGAAGAGTGACCAACTGATGTCTTGAATAGAACAGTTTGATTCTAAAAGAATGTGTCATATCATCTTAAGTAACATGGAAACATAATTTGTTTTTCACAATCATGAGAACATTTTTTAAAGCTAAAGGAGAAAACGAATTACACAGAACCATAATGCATCAAAATGTGGGATCCTGAATGTTTAAGTAAATGAACTTTTAATATTAATTACTCATTGGCATTAGGAGAGGGATTCTGTTTTCACAAATGTCAGACAGCATAATTTGAACCAATCCTTCTACTAGATTTAATACCTATAAAATATTAACAGCAATAAAGAACAAGGAAAAGAAAATAAGTGCAGGGTCAAGATCCAAGAGAAGACTGAAATCTGGAGCGAGAAGTCTAGCATCTGGGTTTGCACTTGCTTTTGGGACACAGGCCAATGCAAAAGAGACAGAAAAGGGGACCACGCAGCATGTTGATGGTCTGTCCAGCAACAACAACAACAAAATGTGGAGTCAAGGGCGGGTGTGTGCAAAGGGAATGAAAATCAGCCAAAAGAAAGAGGTCCTCAATGAAAGACAGCTGGGCTGCTAGTTGTCTGAAAACCCAGAAATATCTTAGGCCTTGAAACATGATTACTGTGATTTTTTGATCTCTGGGAACCTGACAGAGCAAATGAATATCCTCTTTGGGATACGATATCATCATCCTAGAAAAATAATTATTTCTTCATGTAATTTTTAATAACAATGTCCAGCAACAAAGAAAGTCATGTAAGCAGATAAAGATAGCACAATACAAACAGAACACAAACAACAGAAAACAGGCACAGACAAGTGAGAATAAGAAAAATTTTCAACTATAGATGAATATGCGATATTTATGGAGAATGAATTTGAAACTAAAATATTCATATAAGAATTGGTAACAGTTAAAGATTTGAAAAAGAATATTCAGAATATAAATATTCAATAATAAATCTAGAAAATAAACAGAAATATTTACTGCTGATAAAACATACCTAAATAAAGAACTGATGAACTGGGAGACTTTATAAAAGGAAACATAAAGAAAATATGACAGTATAAGAGATATAGAAAGCAAAGGGCCTAATATAAATTTACCTGGAATATGAGGAATGAACAGAGAAAATGGAGTAAAACAAAAACAAAGAAAGAAAGAATATCAAAGGAGTTCCCCAAATTGGTTGAGTCAACAGATTCAATATTCCCATCAATTGCAAGAAAGATAAATATTAACAGTGGCTAGACCATTTCCAGACAGACCTCATATATACACATACACACATGCACACATATACATACAAAAATATATCTACATGTAAGATTACGTATATGTATGCATACATGTGAATATATCACACAATAAAAGTGGCATATAAGCTTAGACAAGTTAAAAATCTTAAAGTGTTCTAATATGCTTACACTCATCAGGAGAAGATGGGAATAAGGAATTAACATTAGACTATTATCATCCAGTATGAGAAATAATATATCATAATTTCTAGAGAAATGGATGAAAGAATAGCATAGGAATATATAGCTTCACAACACAGCAAAAATGCAATAATAATATAATCAATTTAAAAAGAATGCAAGGACAAAAATACAGTGACATCAACCAAGTAAGACATAAGAAGGAACTTAGACTACAATGATTTAAAAGCAAATATACTTGTGACTAATTTGAATGAAAATAAAACTAAGTCTCCAATTTAAAGAAAAGATTGTTGGATTAGAAAGAAACAAGTATTTGCTGTTTATTAAAAGAAACATATAAACTAAGAAAACCAAATAGTGTAAGTAAAGGGTTGCGGAGAGATATACAATGTATAAAAAAGAAGGCTGAAATGGACATATTCATATCAAAAGGCACACACAATAAAACTATATTAAAATAAGGTCACATGGTATAGAGATTGACTGTGGGAATTGGGGGGCAGGCTGAGTGGAGGGGTCAAAGGAGGAAACATTAGGTCAACTGTAGGAGCATAAACAATAAAATATTTAAAAGAAAAAAGGAGGGTGACTTCATTCTAATAAAAGGTTTAACTTATCAGGAAAATATGAAACTTCACAATTAATAAGCATTCAATTGCATGATTTCAACATATAAAAGCAAAACTGATAGTGCTGTATATATGAGAAATTTAAACTGCCACCATCACACTATCTTGATCCTCTCCCTGATAATCAATCAGAAGAAAAGGGAATCACTACTTTGAGCAAAATAAGAAACTTAAATATATGCCTCATAGACCACTACTTTTTATAAATTTTAAAACAAATAATATAGTTTTCAAACTATTACTATAATGCAATTATGTTAGAAAAAGTGATAAAATAACTAGAAATACCTTTATATTTTGGAAATAAGAAATGTACTTCATAAACCACTGACCAAAGATATCACAATATAAATTTTTAAATGTTTTACTCTGAGTAATAAAAAAATGTAAAATGTAAAATAGTGTGAGGTAGTAGAAATAGATTGGGCGTACTTCTCAGTGCATTAGTATTTTGGAAATCTGCATGGAATTTGCTGTGTGTATGTGTGTGTGGTTGTGTATGTGTAAACATTGGGGGCAGAGCGTGAATGACTTCTAAACATAACTTTCGTCTAGTATTCAGATGAAGAAAAAGCTAACCATTTCTAACACTGTTGAAAAAACCAGCTATGTAGGACTTGAGAGACTGAATATCATTTTCAACCTGGCAGCATCTGTGGATTTCAATAATTATTTTGACATATACAATTTTCACATTACATGCTGACTTTAGAATTTATTCCTATGTAAAATTTACACAATTGTCAGTCCAATTCATCTCTGACATTTTCTATAAAGTAATGAAATAACGGCTCAAGTTTCCATTGTTACTGTCTAAAAATTAGCTAAGCAAAAGGCTGTGACATGTCACTTCGTGGCTGTCTGAATCACAGTGCCATGGGATGAGATGATGGGATGACTCACTATCCAAATATCAACAGAAAGAAAGTGTGTTCTCAAAGAAACCCACAGCTGATCTATCAGTGTTTAAAACACACACGCTCACACACACACACTTACTTCTTCTTGGCTTGCTCATTACCCCTAATTGGGCTATTCTTGGATTTGATATTCCTTCTAAAACTGGCTGATCCAGTCATTCTTAACTGAGGTGATTTTACTCCCAGGGGGCATTTGGCACTGTCCAGAATTTTTTTTCTTATATAAACTGAGGCAGATGCAATCAGAATCTAGACGATAGAAGCCAGGAAAGCTGCTAAACATTCCACAACACACAGAACATTAATTAGGACGCTCTCCCCGCAAGAATTATGCCCACAATGTCAGTAGGGCCTCACCGAGAAACCCTGGCCTACTCGGATCAGTCCAGGAGGGTTTTCTTACCCCTCCGCTCTTATGTGACAGTAACCTTGTGTTGATTTCTTTCATGTTTTCTAGACTGGACAAAAACAATCCTTAGAATAAGGAATTAAAATCAGCCAAAACTCTAAGTTATACAAATTAGGATATATTTATGGTCATCATATATACCGCAATCTAGTCACATTTTCATTAAAGACTCTTTTATCATAGATTCTTTAAGTAGAGAAGTATGATTACTGTATCAATTTGAGATGTGTTTATTTAAATAGAGGTTTAAATATTTAAATTGTTTCATAGTTTACACACTGGCATTAGAAACTCAGTGATCTTCATGAAACCTGGAGATTCCCTTTACCTATGTCTAGAGACAGTTAAAATGCAAATAAATTGTTTAAAAATTAAAACTCCAAGATTCAGCTGGGATTTTCAACTTGTAATACAGTAATTATTTTTCCTAGTATGAAAGATTGTGTTGAACAGACTGTACCAAAATCAGACAGGGGTGGCTATCACTGAATTTCAGACCTCTGGTGATCAAATCCTAGCTCTCCCACTTTAGAGAAAGTTATAGAGGATCTGATAAGTAGAAAGTGATTAGAATAGTTCCTAGCAATTAGAAGAAATTCCTAATCATTTTAGTACACTTTAATTAATGTTTTAATAGTATATGTTTATCAGATTCACTAGCTTTCAAAACCTGAAAGGAAGGGGAAAAAAAGATCTACTCTCAACTCCTAGGTCAATTAATAACCAAACTAAATCAAGTGATACTGAAACTGCCGCTTGCAGAAATTTAACTACACATATTAAGGGCCTGATTGGTTTGATTATTTTGCTTTTCCTGAACAGCCTAGGACTCTAATCACCATATGATCAAGAGCTCATATAAGATTCATATAATGACTGTAAGTGACTGTGAATTGTGTCACAGCAAATGCAAAATGCCATTCTAGGTCATAAAATAACCTATGCTCATATAATCATGCCTCATAGTCCAATCATTGTTTGCGAGGTCTAAATGTAAACACAAATGTAAAATTTCCCCAACATATGAAGGTTATTCAACAAAAATCACTAATAGTATTTTACATCAAGCCTAATAAATCATGCATATATAGATGTGGCTTACAACTAATTGGAAAAATTATTGTTTGAGGTACATTTTACACAATTTTTGAAAGATTTTATTTATTTATTTTTAGAGATAAGGAAAGGGAGTAGAAAGACAGAGAGAGAAACATCGATCTGTTGCCTCTCATACCAGGACCAAACCCACAACCTAGGCATGTGCCCTGACTGGGAATCAAACTGGCTACATTCTACTTTTCAGTATGATTTCCAACCAAGCCACACTGGTTAGGACAGTTTGTAGTACATTTTAATATCTAAAGAATATCATTAATATCTTTCATTTTGTTTTTGCTTTCTGAAGAATTTGCTTTCTCAGGAAGTATTAACTTGCAGTTGCTTATTTGAGATAAAGTGGTACAAATGGTTTACCTAGTTATGATGGACTGCTAAAAGCATCAGTCTGTCCTCATTGCCTCCTGATGAATTCTTACGGAGCACTGCTAAGGTATTTCTTATAAATACTAATATATTATATTTCACAGTAGTATATGGACACAAGGTTTCCTAGATTAATATGCTTTAAACAATTTGCCTTTGTAATGTGTTCATGTGCCGTATTCTGAGGGTGATTACACCATTTAAACTGGGCTAAACGACTTTTAGTTATAAAAACAGAAGTTACTAGGACAAACGATTATTTTTAGAAGAGAGAAACATTTTTTACTTAAATTTTAACTGACATGAACAGTGCACATACTATAACATTATAATATTAGAGAATTTTTGTCTATCTAGACTGTAAGCTCTGTGAAGAAAAGAACTGTCTTGCTAGGATCTTTCTTTTCAGTGCTCAAAATCATATGTGGTAAATATTGTCCCTTAATAAATAGCTATTGAATAAATAAATATCTGATTGTTCTCTCAACATGTAATTGAGAATGATTTCGATACTATCCAATCCCAATGTGTAGAATGAAATTACTATAATCATTTAATCAAGCCATCGCCCAATTACGGAAGTACTCTAAGGAAAGTTAGGTTCAAAACAAAAAAGGTGCCAGTCACTTTCTCACTGAAGCAAAACACATACTTGAAACTGACACACACACTCTCTCTCTGCCCACTCCTCCCTCTCTCGCACAGAAGCACACGCACCTGAAACTTAGACTTATCTGATACACACACATGCACCTAAAACACAAATGCCCAAAACCCATGACTGTTCTGTCCTTAATACCCGTTTTTTCACTCACACACATCTCCATAGACTGAGCCATGTATATTCCTACCTTCTTTTGCTCATAATTTTCTACTTTGAAACTTTTTTTCTCAAAATACCTTACAAAAATCTGTAGTTCTATTTTATCTGCTAGTAACAGAAAACCAACTCAAAAGGGTTTCAATAAGGAAATTGATTATCTGACGTATTAAGATGCCTAGAATTACAGCAAGCCACCAGAGAACTATAGTCCATCCATAAAGTAAAACTAGGTCACAAAACATTTGATTCTTCTCATGTGTCACCCAACCAAAGAGAAGCATTTTACAGTCCTGGCTCCTCGTCCTATCTTACATGGAGAGAAAGAAACCCTTCTTGGATCCAGGACCATAGCCCTGCCTTTCAGTTTTACTGAACTACAGAGAGGTAGCCTTCTCAGAAGCACAGAGCTACGTGAAGGAGGCTCAGATACCAGAACAAAGCCTGGCTTCTACTACAAAGAGAGAAAGCATAAGGGAAGAGTAGGCAATGTACACATCCAAACGCCTCCTCCTTAGACCCGCCACTCCATGAGTGTCTCAATGTTTCTGGACTCTTGAAAAGATAAAATGGGAACTTAATAGTTTTCTCTAAAATCTATCAGTATCGCAGAAACTGAATCTTCAATTTTTCATATCCAACCAATAGTTAGTTGAGTTTTTAATATTTAAAATAAGTAAATATAATATATAGACTCTTTAAAGATAGCAGTTTTCAAAAAAACTGATCGATAAACGTGAGAGATGACCAGAAAAGTAGGTTCCAGGATGATAATTGCCTACCACCATCATGAGCTCGAGTCCTGCCGGGGTCTCTATGGGACCTTCGAAAAATAGCACCTTTCTTCCTTGCGTATCTACAGTCAAGATGAGAACTAAAATAAAGACTATGAATGAAGGACGATGACATATCACCTTATTCCTATTAAGGGCCAGTTGGAGAATGTGGTTTGGGTCTGTTAGCCAGATATGCTCATTAACTTGCATGGAGCCTCACAAAATGATTTGCCCCTGGAGAAGCAGAACTGATACCTGCTCTCTGCTGATGCTCTTGTCTACCAGGATGAAGCGCATGGGGCTTAACTGATCAGCCAAAAATTTATAAACCAGATATCTGCCACTTCAGGGGCAGAGTCCACACACAGGTCCAGGGTTATACCAACAGACTAACTATCATGACAGGAAGCAAGCAACGGGAGCAAAGAAAAGTTGTTCTCCACTGTTGGCACATTCTGTTATGTAATATTACCAGGATAAAAAGTATTAAGTTGGAGATAAATATCATGTATATAGATTCAGAATGTGCATTAATGAACAACACAGAGAATTTTATCATGATATACCATACACAGGTAAGCACTGTAGAATAATTAAAGATGGATGTAATCTGTTACGTACCAGTATAATTTTGTAGGCAGGTAAAGTTCTGTTTAGAAATTAAGTATGCATTCTAAATGTCCAAATTTATGAATATGAAATGAAGCACAAAATGCGGTTAAGTTAAATGTGGCATTCAAACTAGTTCAGCTAATAAAAAGCAGCATATAAAATGAGAGCCCCAAACCATCAATCTCCTAAACTATCACCTATGGTTTGAAGAAAAAGAGTTCCAGACATGCACTGGATTTGATTCTTAGTTAACTATGTATCACTGGGGCGACTGTGGGGCGCTCTCTCTCTGAGTGAAATCGCAGGTGTATTACTAACTAAGACACTCTATGCTGTGCAGATTAACTTGCCTGTGTAAAAGTCAATGCAACTGAATCAAACAATTGGTTAATTCAGTCTACAAATATTTACTAGGACTTTTTATATGTCAGGTACTGTGAACACAATGAAAAAGACAAGCTCTGTTACATTATATCCAATGTTCCTCATCATATCTCAATCTGAAACTTTAAAAAAATGGAATAGTGTTTTAAAAATACAGTGGTAACGTGAAAAGTGCTAGTTTGGAAAACCTAATTCAACAGTCACAGAGTACTGAGAACAAATTCAATAGAAAGAATAAGGATTACCATCATCAAAATCCTTAATGCTTCTTAGGTGCTGAGTTATTCCCTGACTTGGTCAGTGAAAGGTGAACAGTTAACAGGAGTGCTTGGACACACAGTACAATATACAGATGATGTCTTATAGAACTGTACACCTGAAACCTACATAATTTTATCAACCAATGTCACCCCAATAAATTCAATAAAAAAGAAAAAGAAGTGCTTGAAAATAAATCACCAAGCCGAGCTTCTAACACCGCAACAAAATCATTATCTATTACCACCTCTAATAGCTGAAACAGATTTAACAAAGATTAGATCTGAGCTTCTGGGTCAGGTTAAAGCCCCATGAGGTTCTCCTTCTGCACCAAAACCCAACTAAAATAAAAATGTCACATATAAAATAATTATTTTTTAATGTTAGAATACATCATTGTAAGTGGTTTGGTTGGTAATTATAAATACCTATTAAAAGATTTAACACAAATTGCCCTATAATATTATAGGATTCTTATTATGTTACAGACTGAGGATGGTTCCTTTTTTAGGGTTTTTTGAACCAGCTCAAACTAACAAAATGTTAGACTAATGATCACAGTTTCTATTTTAAGTTCTCAGTGTAAAGATGACCACATACTTGATAGATTGGGTAATAAACTGTTAAAGAAATGCTGCTCTTTTTATACCTTCCAATCTGTACCCTCCTTTGTGTGTCTCGCATTTATCTTCCTCTTGTTTCCTGATATTCTTATACTGTTTGGATCTTAATTTTCAGTCACCTGGTAACACAGCCTGCCACTTGCCCTAACTCATCTACTTACCAGCCAACATTTTGGCTCTATTTTAGCAGTGAAACTGGAAGTCACATTATCCTCTCAAGTATTTCTGAGGATAATTATTACAGAGAATTTTGTTTCTTTGTTAATTGTATCTTCTGGCCCCAGAATTATATTTATTTCCTCTGGGATAAGATATTATGTGCACTTATCTTGCATTTTCTCACTGAATATTACCAACAATTTTTCCAGGAAAGCAGTGGAAATACAAATTTCCCCTGAGAACCTGATGGAATAATACAATGATTTCAGTGACACTCATTTAAAAGATTAAAATAGAAAAGCATTCTCAACCTATTTAAAAGTTAACAACTTGAATGGCAACATCAGTTAAGTATTTCCCTCCCTCACCATCATCCCCTTCTCCAAAACAAACAACATACCACAACTCACCCCAGGTGGAAGGCAGAGAATTGTAAAACATAAAAACTATGTTAATTACTTTGAAAATAATTTGTGAAGCTACGGAAATGACAGATCAAACATTTCGATTTCCCTAGCATTTTTTAAACTAGTTATTATAATCTCAGGTAAGTCACATCACTTAAAGATCATTACATCATTTTTAAAACCTTTACATGGTCTTTCTGTTTTATGGAATTGGCTTAATGGAAGTAATTATCAAAATTGTTCCTTGTCTTGGCACAGGCCACTAACTCATTTTCAAAAGACTACTTGATTACTAGTAATTTTTGGCATACCATAAAAATACCTAACAATATATGCATTAGAATTCTTTATGAATTGTTTACTGTAGAACACTTTCTATACTTCAGTAAATGAGAAGATCATAAAAGTATTTCATTCGAAATACGTACAGGGTGGCAAAAGGGAGTGAGAAAATGCGAGAGCGGACACCAATTGCCGACACTAGTGGGAGAATCTATTGTGCTATCATTGCTCTGCTTTACACAAAGGAAAGCATTGCTGTAGTATCTTTGTATAGAGGGCAAAGACACATAAGCAGAACTTCATAAAGACCAAAAACATAAATGGAAACTATACTAAAAAAATGATAAGGAAACGTGATGGTTTCTAAGGACTGGCCTACAAAGATGGTAGCTATAAAAATCCATGAGAAAATAAAAGAAAAAAACAGAAGTAGAACCGGAAGAGCAATACATGTATTTAAATTTCCTTAACTATTAAAAAGTTTATATATTACTTGAGATTGGAAAATAATGAGAAACAAGGACAGAGTGTGTATGTAAATTTTGGCATACATATTACAATATCAATCTACTTATTTTGCTTAATATTATTTTTTCCTGAAACAATCAAGCATTGCTTCTAGTACTCAACAAACATGAATGAATGAACGAATGAATGAACGAAAGAACAAGAGAATAATAAATAAATTGTTGATACTCTCCACTATAACACCCCTGAGACATCAGGCTGATAAACATTTGAGGGTCCAGATCTTTAAAATATCACATAGTACAGAGTCACAGCCTAATCCACTAGGATGAGTAAAGTGATGGCATCATGAGAAGTGGGTTCTGTCTTCATCCCACAAGTATGCAAATGCAAGACCTTGGACAAATCATTAAAGTTCTTTGAACTTCAGTTTTACTATGATTAAAATACAAGAGTATGACTAAAAAATATAGCACTCTTGTCATCATAAATAAAAACAGCTTTAAAGTCATTCATTTGCAATAAAATATCCTTTTGTGAGAGAATATCCTTTTTAGAAGGAGAGACATGAACGAGAGTGTCCAATCATATCTTCAGCTCAACCAAAGCTGACTTTCAAAGTATAAATGAACAAATAGCCAACGGTATTTGATTTTAGACTTGTCATACAGATACTAAAAACAAAGGCACCTGTCACACTGACAAATATTTATGTGGTTTTGAAATGTTTTGGATTTTTATAACATACGTAAATGCACCTATGAAATTTCCCAGGGATATATAGATACATGTAAAATTTATATGTGTAGATGCCTACATTATAAAACAGAATATAATCTGATGGAAGTAGCGAATGCAAAAACATAATGGAAAATAAGTTTCCTTTTGTTAAAAGGAAAGCACAATTAAGTTGTTCAACTAAACTATTCTATTAATTTATTGGTGCAGTCAGTCCTTGGATATATTAAACAGAACTTATATTACC
Source organism: Carollia perspicillata (assembly GCA_004027735.1). NCBI lineage: Eukaryota > Metazoa > Chordata > Mammalia > Chiroptera > Phyllostomidae > Carollia > Carollia perspicillata. The sequence continues at coordinate 49,700 of PVKM010004228.1, forward strand.
CTAAGGTACTCAAACCATGAGGTACTCATTGTCCCCACATGGTTTCAAGACATCATTATACCATAGGTTAAACTCTGCAAGGAAATACCATTCTTTTTTCTGATTAAAGCAAAAAAAAAAAAAAGCAAAGTACTAAATTTATCCTCAACATCAAGGAAATACTGCATACCAATCAAAAACTGGTTAAGCATTAATAATTATGCACTTTGCACACATTGACCACTAATACTTAAACTTGAGAAAATAATAAACACAAGGTGTGAAGGGTTAGACTCAACTAAACATCACTTAAAATTTCTAAATTTCTTAAATGTTAAGTTTCACTTGGTATGCATTATTTATACATCTATATATTCTGGTATACATTATTTTGTACACTAGTTCATGGACAGCCATGAATAAAAAATGTGCATCTTTAGGCACCAGGATCCTATTCAGTACTGCAGCTACTCTGTAAGTGGACTCAGGTGCACAGACAGACTGATATGATTCATATTATATTAGCTTACTCAGATTCGTGCCGCTCATACTGTTTAAGTTTGTGCTGGCTTGGCAATTGTTGTCCCCTATCCCACCCACACAGGGGGCATTTATATTTGCAGCTAAGATAAACTGCCAGTACTTTCATGCAATAATCCCAAAATTAAATCTGTTCCAAGAAACAAGACAAAAATGAGAAAAATGAAGTAGAGCAAATTAAAAAAATTTTCAGGCTTACGCTGTTGGTATATGAGGTTAACAAGGTCAGGAAATCCACCAAAACAAGCACTGATATTTCTGATTAAGGCCCACATCTAAATCAAATCTGACTGTAGTTTCATGCAATCCAGTTCTTCCTCCACTGTCTGACATGGCATCTAATGCAACAATTTCATGTAAAAATGTTAGAATTTCCTACTGCCAGAATGGCATCTCTATCTCTCTGTTTTAACTTCTTTTTGTCATTTCTCACTTTTAAAAAGTTACAGATTTGCCTTTAAAAAAAGAGAACAAAGCCTTTTGGTTTTAAATACCAACTGAATATGTCAGTAATTTTCAACTTACTCCAAAAAACTGTCACTATTTTTATTTTTTTAACAGTTTTATTGTAGTTTTGCCATTACCGTTTATCCTCCTTATTTCTCCTCCTCTCGCCCCACAACCCACAATTACCAAAATATTGTCCATGTCCACGAGTCCTTTTTCCTTTCCGTGGATGCCTCTACCTCCTAACCCCTCCCCTCTGTCATCCAGCTCTCTATCTATGATCTGTCTTTATTTTGCTTGCTCAGTTTGTTCATTAGATTCAACATATGAGTGAAATCACTTGAGTCATTATTTTTAGTTCTTATATATTTTCTCAGAAAATATGCAGTGCCTTAATTTTAGTTTTATATATTTATATATGAAATTTTAATTTTATGCCTAATTTTAGTTCTTAAATATTTTCTCAGAAAATATAGTTTTGTTTTATAAAAATAAAAGCACTTCATTAAACATAGTACTTTTAGGTCATCACATAAGAAAGGAATGAAATAAATGAGGTGATTAAATTACAAAACACTTGTCTAAACAGTTTGGTAGTATCTCATAAAGTTGAAAATACGCTTACCATACAACACAGAAATCACACTCCATGGTACTTACCCAAGTGAAATCAAAACTTATGTTCACACAAACATCCATAAGAAAGTATCTAGAGTAATTAATTCATGATTGACAAACCCCAGAAACAACCTACAGTGAATGAATAAACAAGCTGTGGTACATCCATATGGAATACAAGTCAGCAATAAAAAAAAAAAAAAAACAAGCTACCAATTCATGCAAAACACGGATAGAACTGAAATGTACTTTTCTGACTGGAAAACAATAGAACCCAAAAGTTATATGTTGTATGATTTAACTTACATAATATTTGAAAAACACAGAACTATAAGAATCAGTGTTTCAAATGGTTCAAAATTAATTCAAAAGAAAAGTTGTAAAATCACACAGAGGACCAAATATACATCATCATATGCCAAAATTAAGGTTAACACAACCACCACTATGCAAAAAAGTTCAACCTATTTTAGAGACAGTGCTCTGATCATATACCTTTATTAGATATACCATGGAAATAAAAAGAACAGCCAAGCAATCTTAAATTTAATTAGTAGAACTCTGTAAATTAGTAGACACTGACATCAGTGTAGATACTCTGCAACTAATTCATATATACTTAAGTATGAAGCAAATGAATATACTGATGCTTGGGAAGTCAGAATTTTCACTACATGTAAGAAGGAGATACAGATATGAAATGGGGAAAGGGGGTATAACTATAAATTGTTGGACTTGAATTTTAAGTATGAACATTAGCTCCTGATTATTAAAACACAAACACACATGCATGTGTCTGCATGCATACATAAGACACTGCTCATACATGTGCATGTGCACATGTGTGCATTTAATGGCTATGAACCCTACAAGTCCAGGAGAAACAACACCCTAGTGACAATAACCACATCCATCATCCTAAATTTCATTTCTAAAATAAACTAGAGAAAATTTTGAAGTTGTTAGAAAAATGCTTGGTTCCAGGGTTCTAGAGGAAAAAGTACCAAGTGAGCCTCAAATGTCTTCTTTTACATGTGTCTTTTACTGGCAAAACTTGGGACAACTTGAATAAAAAGAGAACAATGAAAGTAACAATGTGTAAAATATTAAAATAAAAATTATTCATGAAATCATAGCAATAATCGAATATAAAAGTTTAGAGGGAAGGAAAAACTCTTAATACAAAGAATGCAAGTTAATAAATGTAGAAAAATAATAGAATTATAAAAATACCATGAACAACACTCAAAGTAATCAATGACTGAGGCAATAACCATCAATGGATGCTAAGACCACTGGGTGAAAGGTTTTTTTTAATAGTATATATACACCACCAGAGGCTATAGCCCTATAGATTACTTATTATTAAAGTGGGGACATTATTACTTTTAATTGACATATATGCAACACCTTAATGAAATGAATAAACTTAGCAAAAGCAATAATAGGACAAATTGAAATTGTGTGCCTTCTACTGTTATGTTTTGGGAAATTCACATCTATGTTTTATTTTGCCAAAAAAAGTCTAACCACAAGTAGACATTCCAAGGAATGTAAAGTTACAGTAAGGTGACTGGACTGCTGAACAAATTCAATGTTATTATGAAAGACAAATGTGAGGAAACTCATTGAATAAAAGCGACGAAAGAGACATTTCAACCAAATGCAATACATAAGCCCTGGTTTGATACTGATTCTTTTTAAATAGATTACACAAATTAAACATTAGTGAATCAAAGCTGCATTTCTCAAGTGTGATAGTGATATTGTTATATAGAATATCCTTGCTCTCAACAGTAAATGCTGAAGTTTTAGGGTAGTCGTGAAGTGCCTTGAGGTTAAC
>PVKM010004229.1:0-53056 GCA_004027735.1 Carollia perspicillata
CCCAAAAAAGTGGGTTGATTTGACTGAATTCATACACCTAAATGCTTTCAAAAGTATTAGGTTTCTGATTCACCACAATCTTCATTCAATTAAATCATGCTGAGTATTGAGGGAACTTACCTAAATAGACCCCACACCACCGCTTTCTTCTTCATTGCAAGGTAGAATAATGCAGCATCCAATGCATCATTGTTCCTTTGAAAAGAAGCTTTGGCAACCTAAATAATAAAATAGTCTATTAAATTAACCTTTTGATTAAACAATTACAACCACTTAAGCAAGTAATGCTTCCCTACTATTTCTATGGCTGACAGAAACTATGGAGATGGGAAAAGATGGCTCTATCCTACACTCTCTAGTGTCTTACAATGCATGTTCCTAAAGACAACAATTTGCATGCCAGTAATAATAAAAATAATAAAAATAAGCACCTTTCACTTATCTTATTGAATCACCACAATCTATGAGGTACTATTATCCCCATTTTACATAGGAGGTAACTGAGACACAGAGAGGTTAAGTGAATTGCCTAAGGTCACACACAGTAAGGGGTAGAAGGGATCAGAACCCTGGTAGTGATAAAACTGTCCAACATAGGAAACAATAAAGAAGGAAGACTGAATATTAAATACCTGACTTTTTTCTTGAAAATTAAACATATTACATTTCTTAATGTTTTATGAAAATTAAAATGTTAACTTATTTGGTGTCTGTGATTTCACAATTTAAAGCTTTCAACTAATACTGATAAAAACATCTGTGAATAAATATCAATTATACATATGCATATTTATAAAATTACAAACAAAAATAAAAGTTCCAGTTGTTTTTTTTAATGTACTTTTATAAAAGCATACATTTCTGGCATTTTTCAATCAAATTTTGACAATTCTGAAGGACTAATACATTCTCTTTGGCATGCAATTAAAATACAGTAGATTGAAGTTCGATTACTCTGAAGGGCTTACAAATTTTAGTTCTTACAAATTTCATGAGAAAAACTCTTGATGAGCATATAATTCTCCTGTATTATAACTGATAACCTCCTGAGACATATAACCAAAGCTGCTGACTATATATAGAACCAATCAACTCACCATAGGTTTAAAAATTAAGTCAGTAACATATATATGTTATAACATATAACATATATATAATTACATTGTTTTGAACATAGTATCAAACAGACCATGTCTTATTTCTCAAAGATACTGAGACAACCTGTGCAAATCACTAGTTGAGAAGCATAATACTAAGAAACAGTGGATGTTTTATTAGCTTACATTGACTGTCAAACAGGGACTACTGAGGCTTGGGAGAGAGGGGAAAGATACCTAAAAATGCACCACAAAAATGCTTTACTCTCAATACTCTTTTATTTCTCTCCCCGCTTTTTAGTATTTTCTCTGCCTTCAATCACTTACCTTAGTATTCCAACGTTTAAGAATTTTTAGAGGAATTTTTATTCATCTTCTGCTAAAGATTTAAAATATCAATCTCAAGGCAAAAATTTACATATCCTTTTGACTGAATTTTAAAAGATAAATTATTTGTAGAAATAAATCATATGTCTATATCAAAATTATTTAATTATAATAACACAACACTTCACTGACAAGAAATTAAAGAGATCTTTGTAGGCAAAATCTGAAACATTTCAGACAAAATATACCCTCTTTGTTTCCACTGCTTTGGGACATAAAAAATTTTATGCAGATACTGTGTTATTTATACACTATAGCAATTAACTTTCCCCATACATCAGGCACTAGATCTCTTGGTTGGTGTGAGAAAAGTTTCTTCTGATATTTGTGCCTATTTTGAGAGAAGAAATGTGGATATCTTACTGGCTGCCTCACATGTAGCAGGAAAATGACACATTTATACTCATGCTTCAAATCACAGGACAATAATTAACAGGAAGAGGCCAAAAAATCTGAAAACTACTATTATAGAGGAATAAATTCCTCTTGGGAGGAATACATTCATACTTTGCAAATGTAGTTATCATTAACTGTACTTTGGGAATTCAATGGACTCCCCAAAGTAACCCACTTTCCTAACCCTGACAGAGTAGAAAGGGCACAGACTAAATCTATCACTTATTATAATTGATGAGAATTTGGGCTGGATACCCAGCCTCTGTGAGTCTTAGTTCCATCAGGTGAAAAATGGAGATGGGGCTGATGAGAAGATGAAACAATTTATGAAAAGCAACTAGCACCAAACCAAGCACATAGTAGTGCTCAGTAACAGTTTCTGCAACAATGAAAGAACTTTCAGCTTCCACTAATAAATTTTTTAACAATTTTTTCCTAAAGGGCATCTACCAGAAAACTAATTCCAAAAACCAATCTTAAAAAAATGTATAGCATGTTTCATTTGCTGCCATAGATATGTCCTTTAAGTGTACACAGTCAAAATTTTTTGCTGAATGTTATTTTAAGTGTGCATAGGAAGTTTGCTGTTTATTAACCTAGCCATGCAGAAAATCCTTTATATAAAAAGAATGATTTTTCTATGTAATGTATGTAACTAACAAGAATTTAAATTTACTTTCTAAATTTAGATTTTCGTAGTTTCTTAAATTAGAATACATATCAACAGAGCAGGAAATATTGTTATTCCATAAATATTATAACCTCAGTTTATATATAGCAAAAGACAATTGATATACTGCACAACATTTTATAAAAGTCAAGTTTTGGAATATCAAAAAAATTTTATGAAAATTTCTAGATTTCAAGACATACAAACTAATTCCCCAGAACAGGTTTTCTGGAAGATACTATCTTTTCTCCCTCAAGATTTTTTTTAAGTTCAAATCCAATGAAGTCAAGTTACCTTTTCAATGCATCTTCGAAGAGTGTTAATATTCCTGACCCACCAACCTATTCCCATGGCTCTTAACTCAGACCACTGAGGGTCTCCTCTCTGAATTGCGGGAATCCTATTAATCAGTTCTTCCTCAGCCTCCGAGTGGAAAGCCCAGGCAAAATGGCAAGTAGACACACCTAAGTTAGAAATACAAACAATTTTTCACATAGTAATGTACTCATTCATTCTGGAAAGGATTTTCAGGCAGAAAGCAAAGAAGAAAAGAAGTCTTTCATCATTCAGGATTCTATACTATATAAGTTTATAAATATCAGATAAGTGACAAGATAGACAAAATCAAAATCTCTACCTTTTCCCCAAACATACTTGCTTTTGTCCCCCTGCAAAAACAGAAACACTAAAACTTACACATTGGAAAGAAAGATATTTGAATATCAAGCCATTCCTATGTGCACACACCAAACTTAACAACAGTGGAAAAGCTTTGGTCAATCAAAGTATCTTGGTCCGTGTGCTTGGGTTGGGGTGTTTCCGAGTTCCACTTGCTTGTGGACCATATCATTTTGTTGGTTTGGTTTTTATTGTTGTTGTTGTTCTGAATGATTTATTTTTTTAAATTGTTCAAGTACAGTTTTCTGCCTATTACCCCCATCCCAGGCCACCATGGACCATATCCTTCAGTGCTGAATACTAATAAAAACTGCCCTATTCATCCCTCTGGACAAAGAACTAAATATCACTTTAAATGAAGCTCTAAACTTCATGTGACTTCCAAGAAGTAACAGTCAAGAGACACATTCCTCTGCATTCAGCACCTTGGTTTAAAGTACTTTAAAGCTGTCTAATATTGATGAGATATACAAACTCTTTTCACCCTGGTAGAATAGAAGGCTGACAGGGTATTTAGGCTGTATTTAGAAGCAACAAAATGGGTTTAAGGATACCATCAGAATTGGAAGTACAAATGAGTTTACCAATAGTTAACTACTGAAAACACTTTTATTACTCCACGTAGAGCAGGTGAACAGCAAACATGAGGGGAGTGGACCACAGAGAGTGGTAATAGGTAGTGAGAATGCTGGGAAAACCCTGGAAAGCCTAGGAAAGAAGACAGGTCAGTCAAAGTAGCCATCTATGTGAACCTTTTTTTTAAAATATTTTATTTCTTAATTCTTAGAGAGAGGGGAAGGGAAGGAGAAAGAATGGGAGAGAAACATCGATGTGTGGTTGCCTCTCATGTGTCCCCTATTGGGGACCTGGCCTGCAACCCAGGCATGTGCCATGACTAGGAATTGAACCAGCGACCCTTTAGCTCACAGGCCCATACTCAATCCACTGAACTACATCAGCCAGGGCTGAACCTTTCTTTTGTAAACAAAGAAATGTCGGGGGTCAGTGACAGTCACTGTACAACACAGGCCTCTCAGTAAGGCCATCTATATTACCACATATAATTTTTTCATAACAACTACTACACAAATTTTACATTTGTGTAAAATTTTTACATTTGTGTGAATTTTTTCATAACTACTACACAAACTTTAAAGCTTTTCTAATAATTACTGCTTCAAAATAATTCTTTTAGAAAGTATAGAAGGAAAAATCTATTATGACCATTATGAATAATAATCTTGTCTTTCAAATTTCCCATTGCTAACATTTATATACACCTGTTTTGAAATCATCACAAAACTAATGCATCAAACCTTGACTACCACTATAAATTTAAGGGGGAAAAATGGACAAATTTTAATAACATCAATTGGTAGTTTTTCAGAATCTAAAAAACAGATTAATTTCTCACTATTTAAATCTGTCTGATTGAAGAGATAATTATTAAATAACTGACACATTGCTTTAGAAATTGCTATTATATAGCAACACAAATTTGTTCTTTTGCTATACTTTCATACTATAAAAGAATAATAGCAATATATTATAGTCTATACCCTTAAATGAAATTTGACTGATTAAATTTCTGAAAACACACAGTCATGTCAAAGGAATTAAGCTCAGAGAGCAAGATTAAGAGCAGTGAGTACAACTGGAAACCTAACTATTCGAGGTAAAAAAAAGTATTACAAAGAAAGAACAGCAGCACTAATAGGCACTCATTTTTATTTGCCTACCACTGGCAAGTTTTCTTTGCAGTGTATCTCTGTTCTTCTTTACTTTTCTATCTATGTATTGGCCACTTACCTTTTCCCTGAAAACTGTTCCCAGGACCATTACCTGCAATACCAGTCCCTTCTCATCTCCAATCTTTTAACTGTATCAAGGTAAAATGGAATTTGCCAAAGCTTTAGAAATTTAAGGCGTTTTAAATCTCCCTAGGCAACATACAATTGTCATTAAGTACCAGTTGACTATGATTTAAAACTACAATTTAAATTAAGAACTGCAAGACACCATATTTTTAAACCTATCCAAATGGCACTGACTGTTTAAAGTGGTAATAACGTCTTGGCAACGGGCTAAGATTTGGCATCATCAACACAGCCTCTAGGAAGGTAAACTAGTGCAATCTTTCGGACTCTGGCGCTACTTATCAAGAGTTAAGAATTTTCAAGCCCTTTGATTCAGCAACCCCACAAGAAAACCAACATGTGGAAATAATCACATATATAAATATTTATATGCAAGGTTATAAGATGAATCATTACAGTGATAAATCAAATAGAAAAATTTGTTTAAAAAACAAATAACTGAATAGATGAAATAGAGTTTAGACACATGACAGAATATTTGACTACCATATAGAATCATTATTTGCAAAGAGCAATTATTGAAAATACTGGGTACTGGGTATAAGAATAATAAGCTGCCCTGGCTGGTGTGGCTCAGTGTATTGAGCATTGGCCTGCAAACCAAAGGGTAGCTGGTTTGATTCCTACTCGGGGCACATGCCTGGGTTGTAGGCCAGGTCCCCAGTGCGGGGCGCATGAGAGGCAACTGCACACTGATGTTTCTCTCCCCATCTATCGCCAATTCCCCTGTCTAAAAATAAATAAATGAATAAAAATCTTAAAAAGAAAACCTCTTAAAAAAAGAACAATAAACTGTAAAGCCAGGTATGCTAAGTCCTCCAATACTAACATGTATTTCTTGGGGCTATATCCAAAATGCTGGTTTCAAAAGAACACAGTCTAATGAAAACTGCACTGCACTGGAATCTAATTCGACCTTCATTATATTTTGGGCATGTCGTTTTAAACTCTAGTTTCAATTTTTTAATCTATACATAACAGAGTTGATATAGATGCTTATGTCTCAGAGCAACATGCATGGCAATATGCCTGGAGCTTGCTCGTTACTATAGGCAGATATTCCTGAAACATCAGCTTTGCTTGTGAGTGAATAACTTAGAACGCAATGCCTATATTAAAATAAACAAATAACAACACGTCAGGCAAATTTACAGAATTTTAAAAGAAAAGGCATTAAATGTCAAAGAAATTCAGGACCACATTGGGTTACAATGTCAGGCATATCAGGTTTCTTGCTGAGCTACTACAACTTGATTGAATCAAATCTGAGAAACTGAAATAGATGAGCAAAGTCACAGAACAGAGCTGAAAGACACAAAGTAAAATGATAACTAGGTACTATGTGACAGGAAGGCCTTAAGTCTAGTGATAGGTGTGCCTATGATTTACCTCATGCTTACACACAAATATGAATACACGACCTCTACGCTAAGTAACAGTTGTGCAAAGGTTCAAATGAGTAGTTGAATACCTTGATGAAGCAGCTGAACTCGGTATAAAGGAGGCAGTGATGTCAAAAGGCATGTGTGCAAGCGCATAGCTAGGAGGTATCTCAAACCACACTCATCTAAGGTGTCTCTTCCTGTAACATAAACAGAAAATATGTTTAAGGAAAAAGGAATGCAACAGGTCACAAACCAATCAAAAGTTAGAAATAGTAAATTTAGTAATGATAATTTACACAAAATGTATAAGTAAATTTTGAGTGTATTCCATTGTGAATACTTTAATATCTTTATTAAAATACCTATACGAAAATATATAAATTCTAAAACTCATTAAAAATGAATGGGGAAATATAATCACCTATTAATACAGGTAACAGTATTTATAGCTGCTCATAATTAATAAGAAAAAATCTTGAAAGCCAATAAAAATGTATTAACTACAGTAAATTAGGTACAATTTTGAACAACATACCCTACATAAATTCAGATGGAATTTAAAGACAGAAACAATATAACCAAGAGAAAGCATTTATTATATAATTAAATAGGTAATATTTTGTAGGCTGTTTAGCTCAACTGAAATATAGTAGTACTATCAAAGATGTGAAATTTAATTGCCCAGGCTAGTGTTACATAGCTGAACCATAACCTTAATTCCAGAAATTTATCCTTAGTTAAAAAGGTATGAAACTGTAGTAAGTTTAATCAAAACAATAACCACTATTGGATAAATGCATTAAAAGTATTGATAGCACCTAGCCCAGTGACTACCACTTAGGAAATACTCAGACTGTTGACTCTAACATTTTCTGGACGAAAATAAAACTTTTGAACTGTCAAAGTTCAAGTTCCAGCTCTACTTCCCATTAGCTATATTCATTTATCCATCTATTCATTCATTCATTCATTCATTCATTCAACAAATTAAGCACCTATTCCATGCAAGGCACAGTTTAGGTACTGGGGATTTGGCAGTGAATAAGGCAAAGTGCATACTCTCGTAGGGCTCACATTTTAGGAGACAGAGACAAACCATAAAGAGATAATATGTCCAGTAGAAATCAATGCTACGGAGAGAAATAAAGCAGGATTTGGAGAACAGGAATATTGGAGTTAGTTATATTTTATATAGTGTAACCAGGGAAGAACGTTCTGTAAGATGACATCACAGCAGAAATTTGAGGACATGCATAAACCCAGAAGAAGAGTATTCTACATGAAGGAAACAATTTGTGCAAAGACCCTGAGACAGGAACGTGCTTAGTGTGTTTGCCCACAAACGCACTAAGCAAAGATGCCAATGTAGCAGAGTGGAAATAAACACAGATCACAGAGGGCCTTGTAGACCACTGTACGGATTTGACTTTTATTCTCAAGTGAAGTAGCCACCCACTGGCATGTGCTGAGCAGAGGAGAGATGTAATGTCATTTTGTTTTAGAATAATCACTGGTTCCTATGTTCTTCACAAGAACGAGGTAACAAGGATGAAGCAGTTTGGGAAACTTTGTCAATAATTAGGCAGGAGGTGACAGTGACTTGGACCAGAATGGTAACAGGAGGGGTGATGAGAAATGACTGGATTCTAGATAGAGTAGAACTGACAGCATCTGTCAGTGAACTGGATATGGGGTGTGAGAGAAAGCAGAGCCAAGAAGGCCTCTCAGTTGTCTCCCCTGAACAAATGGGAGAATTCATTTACTTAGAATCCATTTACTGAGATGTGAACTTAATTAACCTCTGTGCTTCAGTTCCCCACCTGTGAAATGGAGACATTCATTCCTGCCTTATCTACCTTATGAAGGTCCACTGTGACCAGGATGAGCCATTTTTATATTGTACAGCCAATGATATAGTTTTATATCAGGAATTTTAAACTCTTTTTCACGGACTGTGGCATGCCTACTTTCTTAATATCTCAGAGTAAAACCTGAAATATATATTAAGTTTATGCCAAAGGCTCATGGTTATTCTGAGAAGAATGTTGCTCTACTGCACACAAACTCATAATAATTAGGATTTTTTTTTAAATTAACATGGTTAGAAAATAGGTCATCAGCAAAACCCTCCAAGGCAGGGGTGTCCAACCTTTTGGTGTCTCTGGAAGAAGAAGAGTTGTCTTGGGCCACACATTAAATACATTATGACACACAATCACAAAAAAAATCTCAACAGTGTTTCAAGTAAATTTACGATTTTGTGTTGGGCCACATCACAGCCATCCTGAGCCACATGCGACCTGGGGGGCAACAGGCTGGACACCAAGGTCTCTAGTTATTTTAATCTACAGAGGGAACAATGTTGGGAATACATTATTAAGGATATCAATCTCTATAAAGATATGTAGTCCAGGCTTTGAAGAATGGTCTTTTTTCCTCAAATTTGGAAATTCTGTGAAACAGTTCAAGTATAGGCTTGAAGGCAACAATTTATCCACATATGAACACCCGTTCTGCCACTTGCTACCTGTGTAATCTCAGCTAAGGCACTTACTCTCCCTAAGGATCAGTGTCTTCATCTATAAAATGAAATACAATAATAGCTACCACTAGAAGATTGTTATGATAACCAAATAGGATAAAGTGCATAAACACCTGGCACATGGTAATTGTTCACTCCTCCACAATATTTACTGAATGAATGATCAATCAGTTTTGGTTTCCTTTGCTAACGCCACCATTTATAATCAGAACTATTATCTTCAACTATTTGCATAAAAGAGAATAAAATCTAGTTTCAAGAGGCAGCCAAAAATCTTCTGGTTACATAATGAATTAAGCAAGATATACATTATATTAAAATATATGAAAACCTCCTTATTAAAAGATTTTTTGTAGAAAATTTGGTAATTGTAAAAATTATTTATACCTAGAAATGGTAAGATGAACAAGTTGAGCTCATGAAGTGCTTATAAGGCTCATGGTTTAATAGTAAAATTAACAAATGGGCCATTATTATGACTAAAAGTAAACAAATAAACCATAAAAATCAATCTGAAAAAGCATAAGACTATATCCAAAAATCATTCAAACATTTCAGTATAAAACTCCTGGAGGAATGCACACAGATACCATGAATCCATGAAGTCACAAGTCATGGCCTACCCCAACTGCCTGTTCTTTTACAACTAATCATGAGACGTTAATAGTAACTGTCTATTAAAGAGATCTTTTCCCTGCAAGGTTTAAAGAAAGACTGCAATTTAATATTTGAGTCATTACTTAGGAAATACAAACAGTTCTATTAATGATAGCTTTATAAATTAGTGAGGATACTTACCTGAGTAACTCTTATCTCTGTTTTCATCAAGCTCAGTACTGGTGGTAGCCACTGTATCAGCCAAAGCTACAAGAAACATCTGCTCCAAACGGGTCAGGCCTGGCAGGCTGGAGTGCATGAGATGACTTGAAAGTACCCGAGCATGTTCTTGGCCAAAGTAAGCTGGTCCATACTGGGAAAGATTTATTACTTTTGATTTGTTTTCTCTCTTTTCTGGCTCTAAATCAATATCATCCGTTGTTATATCCTGTACTTGGAACAGTTCTGAATACTGATCCTCTGGTTGACTTTCGGTATGATCTTCATAGCTCTGTTTTATTTTTGTACTTTCTTCTGAAATTCTGTAGGTTGTATCTTGATCTGCAGCCAGCAATGCATATAGTGGTAGTGGAGGAATAGAATCTATCTCAGTATAATCTCGAGTGCCATCTTTTCCTACAGTGACTGTATCCTTTGCTGTACTGCCACTTACACTAATGGTTCGAGAAAGATGTCGCTTAGTTCCTTCTCCAGCATCAGCATCTCTAACTATTGCAACCTCACCTGCAATGCATTTTACTAAATGGGAGAGAATAGCTTTAGCCCTGCGAACTCTTCCTAAATCCATCAATTCCAACAGTTGAGTTGGATGATATTGTGGGAGAGTAGGGGAAAGTACATGTGCAGCCTCAAATAAGCCACCATCCTGAACTACAGTTGGCGAACAAAAAACATCATCGGCAACAATCGTTCCTTCAACAATACTTTTTCTTGACAACATATTAGATTTAAAAGCAGAATGATCTTGTATTGCAGTCTCTTCTGCATCCGGACTACCAACTTCAGTGTCTCCAAATTTGACAGCATGCTTCCACTGTGCATATACGTGCATTTCACAGTCCATTCCTACCACCAATATTCCATCTCGTACCCAAGAGAGAGACACAGGCAGTGAAGGTGTACCATCAACAGAAGATACCAAATCTATCGATCTGAGAAGAACCCACCTTGACCTAACTCCTTGTTTGATACTACCACCTAGTGGTAAAGTAATGACAGCTACTCCATCCTTACTGTTGGTCTGTTCAGTCACGATTCCTGAAAGCCGCCCATACATGAAGATATTAGCACCAACCCCCACTGTGAGAATGTGGGAGCCATCTTCTTTTGATACCCAATCCAAATGTACCAAATGCTTGATATTCGGAATAAGATATCTATCCTTGCTCAAAAAGGCATCCGATTTGCTATACACAAACAGATTACTGTCAACACTGATTCTTGAATCAAGTACACTCCCAACCTTGACCAAGTCATCAAGATGAATTGTTTGTTCTAAAACCCACTCTGACCCTCCCGTAGATTCACATTCAAATATGCAAACATGCATGGAAAATTCTTTGGAAACAAAACCGTTGTGTTGCATGGGTTGTTTGTAAGCCACTGCAAGGCGACCTGTGTATGAACAGCTAACAGCAACTGGTCTTCCCACAATGCTCACTGTACTGCTATTATCTTCTCCTTCATCATTCATCAAGGGCCATCTCCTCCAGTGGTAGGTTTCCTTCTCATCACTTTCACATTGTAGGTTGGTTTCCATACTACATTTCCAGAAGCGTACTTTATTGTCAGAACAAGTTGTAACTACTAAATAAGGTGCAAGGCACACTGGATAAATTGAAGAAGAACTCAGGTGACCTTAAAAAACAAAAAGCATACAGTCAAAATAACAGAACCACAAAATAATATTCTAGTAATCAAATTCTGGAATGGAAGTCCAAAGTCACTATGAGCTTCTTCAGAATTACTCTGCAGTACCTCACTTAACTAGTGTCCAACACTAAATGTCCATTGACCATGGCATCTACGGAAGTACTGAACAGCCCACTGGTGAAATCAAAATATACAATAATAATCAATTAATTTTTTAGGTAATTAGGCTTAAATGAAGCAAATATTTCATTAAAATTCAAGTCAGCCGTTAACAATGCATCTGTTACCTGCTGTAAGTTTTATATGCCTTCACCACAGCATGCCTCACTGGACTTTCTTTCTCTGTCTTTTATCCCTTTCATCACAGTTGCTTAAGTAATCTTTACAATTTGCCCTTCCAATGTCTCTAACCTCCTCTCAAATAATCCAGACCCTAAATCTTCCTCTATAAAAATTTTTTTCAGACCACTAGATCTCACCCTTTTTACCCATTTTAATTCATGCTGTCTTAGCACTGAACCAGAACCCTCATATTTATTCCGGGCTGCCAAAGACTAACCATGCCCATCTGTCATCTTATATTTGAGATATGTAACAGTGATATAATAGTATAGATGTAATAATATAGGGATAGCAGCAATTAAGACTGGGATCAGAAGACCTGTATTCAAGTTCCAGTCCACTGACACCTTCTTAACAGTGGAAGCCACTTAAACATCTGAGTACATTCCATCTAAATAACAGGAATCATGTTACTACTTCTTTTGAAATGTTACTGTCAAATAATATATCTGCAAATATTTTCATAAAGCTCCTGAAAAATAATTTATTATTATTAATGCCAGCAAACTTATTTGAGTATATCCCAAATTTACCAAATATTTTTAAAGATTAAAAAACTGACCTAGATCTGCACCTGCCACAAAAGCCCAAAGTAAACTTTTTTTAAAACATATTTTATTGACTATGCTATTACAGTTGTCCCATTTTTTCCCCTTTATTCCCCTCCGCCCTACACAGCCCCTCCCACCACACTCCCCTCCTTTAGTTCATGTCCATGGGTCGTACATATAAATTCTTTCACTTCTACATTTCCTGTACTACTCTTAACCTCCCCGTGTCTATTTTCTACCTACCATTCATGCTCTGTACCTTGTCCCCCTCTCTCCCCCTCCCACTTTCCCACCCACTCCCCTACCCAGAGTAAACTCTTAATGTGATCTTTCCAACTCTGAATTCAATTCAATCCTGTCTTAGGAATAAATAAGAGAATACTCATACTCAAAATCATCCACTAGTAACTGGAATAGTCTTGGACCTCTAATTTCAGTCCCCCCAAAATACTATTCTAAGAACTCCTCTATTACAATTCCAGAAGTGACGATCATTTAAAATTCGTCTTCCAGCTGTGCCCTCCAAACTACCTTACCCACCTTGTCAAGTCAGCAGCATCCTAAGCTAGCTGAACTATAGTTTCGTATCCTACCTTTTTTCACCAAAGTATCTGGCAACTGTAGTTCACACATACATAATAAAAATGAGACATGATTGGCATAACATGGATGATAAGCCTTGATTTTAAAAAAATAAGCTTCAATGATTTGCTAATGAGCATATTTGTTCTTTACAATTGTGCTATCACAGTATTCCTATTTACAAGAAATCATAGTGCAGGCAAGAAACTTCACATTAAAATATTTACAACATTTTCTGTCAAACAGATTAGATTTATCACAGAAAATATTTCTTCTAAAGACATGTTTTTAAACAGATAGAAAATAAATCTGTATTTCAACATCAACATAGCACATTTTAGAAGAGTTCGTGCATTATATCCACTCAAAACCACTCTGAGCTACATCCACTTGGTCTCAAAGTTACCTTACCTGCTGACGGTGTTGCTCTTATTACTTCGACTCCTTCTGGAAGATCAAGAGGCTGGCTATACACCAGTCTAGAACTTAGAATAAGTTTACTAGCAGTTTGAAGATTCGCAATTGATGAAGAATGCGGCATGGGGCTCACACTGGGAGAGGTTTCTGGAGAAGACTCCACATTCTTCTGTCCAGGGACTGAAAGTAGATTCTCCGATGAGACTCCTTCCGAAGCTTTAGCTTTAAACACATTACAAAATTATGAAACATAATTATTATCATCATTATACATGTGAAGCAAGAAAATTTTGTTACTATTTAAGAAACATGGTTTCTTAAAAGTACTTTGGAAAAAAGGTTATTTTCAGATTTTGCTCAGCTACCTTGATAATTTTTTAAAATATTTTATTTATTTATTTTTAGAGAGAGGAGAAGGGAGGGAGAAAGAGAGAGAGAAACATCAGTGTGTGGTTGCATTTCACACACCCCGCACTGGGGACCTGGCCTGAAACCCAGGCATGTGCCCCAACTGGGAATCAAACCAGCGACCCTTTGGTTCGCAGCCCATGCTCGATCCACTGAGCTACACCAGCCAGGGCGATAATTTTTTTTTTAATTTTAAAACTCTTTTACTCTTTCTTAGCATCTCCATTACAGCAACAGTGTCAGTGAAGAATCACCACATGTAAAAACTAGCAGACTTCCAGTCAAGATGGAAGCATAAACAGACACAGCTACCTACTTGCACAACCACATCAAAATTACAACTAAAACATAGAACAACCATCACTCAGAATCATCAGAAATCAAGTTGAATGGAAGTCTGACAACTACAAAACTGAAGAAACCACATCCACCCAGACTGGTAGGAGGGGAGGAGACATGGAACGAGCTGGTCCCTCACCCAAGCGTGGTGGATAGAAATAGGAAGGAATATCTCGGGAGCAAGGAGTTCCAGCTACACACCACGACCCTCAGCCCAGGGTTCCAGTGCCAGGAAGATGAGTCCCCACAACATTTGGCTGCAAAACCTAGTGGATGTTGAGTTGGTAGAAGAAACTGTTGGAACCCCAGGCAGTTCCTCTTAAAGAACCCACACAAACTCACCTACTCAGACACACTCCCTCTGAGCTCCAGCACCCGGGTAGCAGCATGAAAGGCATCAGTGACATACAGGGGGGAACTGAAGTGTCTAGCATCAAGGTGAACAGAGGCCATTGTCCCTTTTCTAAACACTCCCCCGACAGAGTCATCAGGCTGGTGCCATATCTGAGACCATCAACCTGGTTAACACTGTTTAACATGACATGAAGGTCCCCAGAGACTCCGCCCCACCCAACTTACAGGCATACCCAAGTGGCTTTTTTATATGAAAGGCCGGTCTTGGATCATGCTGCACAACTTCCTAAATCCTCTCAAGCAACAGCTGGCCTCCCTGAGCCCTAGGCTTGGCACTAGCAGCAGCCAGCTTAGATTCACAGCTTGGCTTTGCCTGGGGATCTCTAAGCCAATTACAAGTAGCAGCCTTTTCAGGTAGCTTTACAGCTCAGGCTGGGTGGCCCTGGGGAAAACACAGGTCAGGGCTGACCTTGCCCTGCACCACCCAGGAAACCCCAGGGCCAGCACACCCAGTGGACAGCTATAGACCATGTCGGACCACCACTACTCTGCCCCTGCATAGCTGATCCTCCACACAGGGCAGAGGTTGATGGTCAGTGGTCACAGCCAATCCTTGCAGCTGACTGGCCTGGTAAAAATCCCTCCCACTGATCCCCCAACAACAACCAAGGCTCAACTACAATGGAGGGTGTACACAGCTCACCTGGTGGGTGTACCCTGAATACCCACCTTGGGTGATAGGGGAGGCTGTGCCACTGGACCCTACAGGACACCTAATACATTAGGCCACACTACCACACCTAGTACATTAGACCACACTAGCAAGACATGTAGTCAAAGCAGCTCTACCTAATACATAGAAACAAACACAAGGAGGCTGCCAAAATGAGGAGACAAAGAAACATGGCTTAAATGAAAGAACATATCAAAACTCCAGAAAAAACTAAACAAAATGGAGATAAGCAATCTATCAGATGCAGAGCTCAAAACACTGATTATAAGGATGCTCAAGGAACTTAGTGAGGAACTTAACAGCATAAGAAAAATCCAGCCCGAAACAAAGGATACACTAATTGAAATAAAGAACAATTTACTGCCCTGGCTGGTATGGCTCAGTGGATTGAGTGCTGGCCTGCAAACCCAAAGGTCACTGGTTTGATTCCCAGACAGGGCACATGGCCAGGGTTGGAGGCCAAGTCCCCAGATGGGGGTGTGCGGGAGGCAACCAACTGACGCATCTCTGGCACATGGATGTTTCTCTCCCTCTCCGTCTCCCTTCCTTCCTTACTAAAAATAAATTAAATTTTGTAAAAGAGAACAATTTACAGGGAAACAATGGTAGACTGGATGAAGCCAAGAATCAAATCAATGATTTGGAACATAAGCAAGCAAAAGACTACAAATCAGAACAAGAAGAAGAAAAAAGAATCCAATAAAATAAGGATAGTGTATAAGGATAGTGTAAACAGCCTGTGGGACAACTTCAATAAATCCAACACTCACATCACAGGGGTGCCAGAAGAAGAGAAAAAGCAAGAAATTGGAAATCTACTTCAAAAAATAATGAAAGAAAACTCCCCTAATTTAGTGAAGGAAATAAACATGCAGGTCCAGGAAGCACAGACAGTCTCAAACAAGATGGATGCAAAGATCCCCACTCCAAGACACACATAATTAAAATGCCAAAGGTTAAAGATAAAGAGAGAATCTTAAATGCACCAAGAGAAAAGAAGTTAGTTACCTTCAGGCAAATTCCCATAAGACTGTCTGCTGATTTCTCAAAAGAAACTTTGTAGGCTAGAAGGGACTGGCAAGAAATATTCAAAGTTGTGAAAAGCAGGGACCTACAGCCAAGACTGCTGTATCCGACAAAGTTATCATTTAGAATCAAAGAGCAGATAAAGAGCTTCCCAGACAAGAAAAAAATAAAGGAGTTTATCATCACCAAACCATTAGTATATGAAATGTTAAAGGGACTTATTTAAGAAAAAGAAAATCAAACCTATAAATAATAAAGTGGCAATAAATACGTATCTATCAATAACTGAGTCTTAAAAACAAACTAAGCAAACAAGAACAACAGAGACAGAATCACAGGTACAGAGAGCATTTGATGGTTGCCAGATGGGAGAGGGTGTGGGGGATGGGTGAAGAGGTGAGGGGATTAAGAAGTACAAACAGGCAGTTACAGAATAGCCATGGGGATATAAAGAACAGTATAGAAAATGGAGTAGCCAAAGAACTTGTACGTATGACCCTTGGGCATAAACAATGGTGGGACGACTGCCTGAGGGAGTGGGGGTGGAGGAGGGCAAAGAAGGAAAAATCAGGACAACTGCAATAGCATAATCAATAACAAATAATTTTTTAAAAACTAGGAAAAAAACCTTAAGTTATATAGTCGGATGTTCTCAATATAAAACCTTGAGGAATTTACTAATATAGAGGTTCTCGGGCCTAACCACAGAGACACTGATTCAGTTATTTTGGGGTAGATCCTAGAAATCTACATTAATAAGCAGCCCAAGTGTTGCTAAAACAGGTAAGTCATGAGTCAAAGTTTGAGAATAACAAGGTACTGTTCTCGCTTAATGGATAAAGAAATTTAAACTTGGAAAGCTTAATGATTTTACATCACATAATCAGCAGTGGCAAAGATGATATTAAAATACCAGGCTCCTGAACATTAAGTGCTAATATAAAATAATGATTTCAAGAACAAATGCAAAAAATAAAAGTTCTAATCAAATCAAGACAGTATTAGTCTACTGGCTTTGTAAGGAACACTGACTCTGATCTTCTTCCAAAGAGTTTCAAACTCTCACACGAAAGCGAAATGCACATCTCTAAGCAGATTCAGGAACCTGTGCTTCTGCTACACATGAGGGATGTGACACATTTTACTTATTTTATTGATTTGTGTGCCCATCTCTCCACCTTAGACTATGAACTCACCAAGGGCAAGGACGAGGTCTTATTAACATCTTGTTTAACATCTACAGAAGTACTAGAATGCCAAAGAGACAATAATCAATCCCCTTTTGCTGTTGGTGGAAGTCAAACATGTCATGCTATTGTATAATGGCAGATGACTCAAGAAGAAATATGAAAACTTTGAATAGGCAGTCAGAAGACAGAAGCACTACTCCTGGCTCCATCACTAACTAGATATGTTTCCTTAGGCAACGCACTTCACCATCTCTGGCTATTACCTCATCAGAAATAAAGACTGAACTACATTTCTCTCCCTGTAAAACAGGCAATTTTCTAATATATAGGTCATGCTAAAAAAGAAAATAAGAGCAGAAAAAAAGCAAAGATTTAGGGCCAGAGACCTGATTTTGAAACTTGGTTTTGCGACGCGTTAGAGGAAGGACTTAGTCAAGTTACTTAATGTCGTTAGTAAAGTGCGGATAGCATCTATGTCACCTGTACAATGCACCTTATCTCAATGCCTGGCCCACCGAGAAGTTACTCAGCATGTTCCTTTCCCATGTAAATTTAAACCTATGATTTGAAACTCTGCCAGGATTGTAAAGACACTGATAAACTCAAGTATTAGCTGTAAATAGCAATATACACTATGTTAAATCTGCCGTGAATGTTAGAACAAAAAGACAGATGCTTCTGTCATCGTTGAAAAGAGCCTATTTTTTGTTTGACTCTATTGAAATCTTATTGTTTGTGATCATATACTATTGTCACAAACAGGGTGAGCAAGCAACTGTACAGTAGCCTGGCCTTAGGAAAACAGCAGTGGGACACTTCGCTCACCAGCAGTGGAGACAGAAGGTATCACACGGCTCCTGTCCCACCACAGCATCTGCTACTACTTCTGCCAATCCTTTCAGAACCATTCTCAGCTCTGTACTCAACTCAAGAAAAGACTACATTCTCTGCTGAGTTAAGAGTTCTCTTCCCGACGAGCTGGTTTTAGATCCCTCTACTCTTGCATTTCTGTGAAACGACGTATAATGCCACGAATTAACTCCAAAGGCTTTGAAATAATTTTTGGGTTCCTGCTGCCTCAAGAACATTAGGCTCTACTAGCCATAGGTAAAAAGGTTCTATCAAATCATTTGGTTTTGCTAACGCCAGTTCATGGCCCAGTTAGAACTGCTACTTACACAATTTTGTAATAATTTGGATTACAAAGAGCAAATATATGTATGATTAGTTCATGTAATGTTTAATGTATATAAAATCAGTTAAATTATATAATTATGAGAAAGAATCAAGTATCTTAGTAATTCAAATATTTTGAGTTAAGTAGTTTAAAGGAAATTCAGTTTGATACAGCTGTCTATGCAGTTCTTCATTTTAAGAATTATCTCTCAGAAAGTAGCAATTCCTCTATGATCAATTCCTTTGCTTCATCCAATAGATTTTCTACTTTGTTAAGGGATTAATATATATATGTATAGCAAAAGCATGGCTGAAGTGTTTTTTTTATCAATGTTGCAGTTCACAATGTGCCACCAAAACAGTTCTACTTATGAGCTTGAATTCAGATTTTCGACCATATTTTTCTAAACAGCAAATCTGCTTTCCTTAGTGATACAAAAGCTAATGTACACCATATCCAAAGGCATTATGTATTAATCAACAGAAAAGTAGATATTAACTCTATAACAAAACTGACTCACAGAGACACAGTATCTAGAACAGTCATAATAAACTTTTAAGTAGTGATGGAAAAAATAAGTAAATCAAGCTTTTGTGGGGGGGGTTATATCTAATGTATCCACAGTGTTTTTCAGATTAACCTGTTTCATTAATGATTTATGACATTGTAATTAAAAGTCTGGCATACAGGTGGTGAAAGACAAATACCATATGATCTCACCTTTAACAGGAACCTAAACAACAAAACAAACAAGCAAAATATAACCAAAGACATTGAAATAGAAAACAGTCTGACAGTAACCAGAGGGGAGAGGGGAGGGAATTTCAGGACACATATAAAGGACACATGGACAAAAACTAAGGGGGGTGGAAATGGGAGGGAGGTGGGGAGCACTGCGGGGGTGGGCTGGGATGGGAGTAAAGACAGAAAACTGTACTTGAACAACAATAAAAATAAAAATAAAAACAAAACAAAAAAACCACAAAAGTCTGGCATATACATACTTCGATTCCCCAACTTACAGTTCATTACATCTTCATTTTAAAGAATTAAGTAATCTAAAGCATATTCAATAACGTAAAATTTCACATCATCACTACATAAAATTACTTACCTAAACATGGCTGCACAGATTTAAGATGAAGGTGCCACATATGGAGAATAGAGTAATTATTGCTGTCCTTTTCAATTACTACTAGAAAAAACTTTTCTGAAAATGGTGGTGGGCGATAGCCTATTGTTCAAAGGAAAAGAATATTTAAGTTAATGTTCCTATAGAGTTAAAAGAAAAGACACTTTTTAAAAATGTCTCTTAATATGTCTAAGAGTTGGGAAGGAAAAGGAAGAATAAACATTTGGAAGCAGTTTTATATAATTTTTGTGCCAAAAGTTAGGTAGCTATCAAAGACTACTGGGGCTTCGTCAAAAAGCATACAAAAGCCAGCATGAAGGGACACCTACTGGTCAAAGATGGGACAATATGAGCATCAGAGAATAAAAATGAATACAATCTATTAAAAAACATTGATATATATATTTTTTCAATTCATAAAAATACCAAATGAGGAGGAGAGGGCACACAAGAAAAAAAGAACAAGAACAAAAAGATATAGGACAGAAAGGAAGAGAAAGACAGGAAAGACAGAAATACAGAGAGCAAGAGAGGGAGGGATAGTACAATAGTCAAGCCAGTCTCATTAGACGCCCCTTTGCATATCTGGGCATCAACTTCTTATTTGAAAAATCAGCAATTAAAAGGAAAAATGCAATAAACATTTATTTTATTTTCCTATATGAAAACATTTTTTTAAAAAATTCATGGGAGGGCAGTGGTAATGGAGCAGAAAAGACTTCTTAGAGATTTTATGCATTTTTTTATGAAAAGACATTATTTAGGGACATAATTTTCCCTGTCAGTCATGTATATAAACTGTAATCTTCATATATGAAAATGATATCTACATAGGACAACAAATGGTTCCTTAACAGTGAAAATCCATAATGACAACTCAGTGGCAATGAGCAGTGCTTAGGCCCAGACTGTGGTCTCCAAATCCCCTTCCCCACTGAAGGAAACAGTTTGGAGTAATGACTCCATTTTTTTTTTTTAAGATTTTATTTATTTATTTTTAGAGAGAAGGGAAGGGAAGGAGCAAGAGAGGGAAAGAAACATCAGTGTGTGGTTGCCTCTCACGTACCCCTACTGGGGACCTGGCCTGCAAACCAAACACATGCCCTGACTGGGAATAGAACCTGCAACCCTTTGGTCCACAGGCCCGTGCTCAGTCCACTGAGCTACAGACAGGCCCAATGACTCCATTCTTATACAGGATATCTACAAGATGAGCCTAGAACATCTAGCTGTGCCCACAACCTCACTCCCCTCTGACAGTTGTCAGTCTGTTCTCTGTATCTATGAGTCTGTTTCTGTTTTGTTCGTTAGATTTATTTTGTACATTAGATTCCACATATGAGCGAATTCATATGAGATTTGTCTTTTCTCTGACTGGCTTATCCATGCTGTCACTGAAGGTAGGACTTCCTTCTTTTTTTTATAACTGAGTAGTACCATAAATAACATTTCTTAACAGAAGTCTATGTTGCCAACGAAACTGTCTTTCAAAATGTGATTTCAGCCACATGCCCTGTAAATCTACAGACAAGCCATTCTGACAAAACTCTTATATTTGCTAAAAATATGAGAATGATGACTTGTGATATAAGATCTATACTCGAAAAACTTTCTGAAGGCCTTTTTTTAAAGATTAAGGTAAGTAAACTCAAGACCATTTTTAAAAAGTACCTTGTGATGGCTGAAAAAATACTTCTGTTTCCTTTTTCTCCAAATCTTCTTTATGTGGTCTATATCCTATAATGAAGTCTTCTTGAAACACGTGAAGCAACTGTGTATTTGAACCACACTACAAATATAAAAAAATGAAGTTTTTAATTTTAGAAATTCCTGATATCCCACATACCTCCACCCCAAGAACACTAATGTAGAAGAAATAAATCTCTCAAACAATTTCTACTCTTGATCTACTAATTGAAGAGGGAAAAAAGCAACAGAAAAAAAAAAAAACATTAGAATTCCCTGGGCAGAGAAAATACTTTCAAAGATGCTAAAACCAAGAGCAAAGATGAGGAATTCTAATAAAAACAAACCAACAAATTTGTTTCTCAAAAAAAAAATCAAAAAACAAAAACAAAACACAGTTAAGTGAATAATACCAGTCTGAGCTCGAAAGTATTGGGTCTCATGCCTGGCTAGAGAAGCCAAAGCTAACCATGTAAGGCACACTAATACAGGATTCCTTTGGTTTTCACAATTCCTTCAAAATCAACAAAAACCAGAAATGTTCTCAAAGTACAATACATACTCCCAATAAATCTGCCTGGTGGGAATTATAAGGAACACTAAAACAGCCAGTGAGGATGGCACATCTCTGGAGAAATGTACTCACATGTAACTATGGTTCCTAGAAAGATGGATGAAGCATCACTGTCAGCTGCTATGCAATATAATCATGTTTTTAGACCAGATAAGAATAAAGACAATCACAAATGGTGACTCAGAATCACAAAAAATGAACAGAAAATCAAGGAAAGGCTAAATCCAAACAAAAGCCTATTATGGAAGTGTGCCAAGACAATCAGATAGCCACCCCACAGGTTTCAAGGTAGAAATATGAAAATAAAAAATCTTTTTACATCATAATATAAAAGGTCCCTCACCCAGAGAAAAAGAGTAAGTGGAAAAAAGGAAATAAAAGCAAAAGGGTGCTGTCTTCATAGATATAGAAATCATATTGTATAGTACATTGGGCACAAACCTAGAATGACTTTTAAACTTTATCACTTATAAAAGGCTTAAGTCATTTATCAGTGCTTCCAGTTTACCAGCCCAGGTATTAAAGCTAGCCAGTCTAGGAGGGAAAAATTGTGAGCAAGTATGAAATGAAAAGCAGAATGCTAGTGACTATCATCAATTCACAATATTTAATATGCTATATTAACACCCTGTGGTAAAGAGTAAAGAATGGGCTAAAGTAGGGGATGAATTTAATAGCCCCTCCATTAAAAATTAAGACATCTGTGGAAATGAAGGCAAATATCCCTATGGAATAGAAAAAGGAATCACATGTTGCATGTGTAAGAAAGGTATTGCACTAAGGGACAGAAAAGTTGACGATTTCCTAGGAGGCATTAGTAATTTGAGTCTAGCACCCACAGATCTGTTGCCAAGAACTGAAGTGGCAATTTCTCTACATTGGTGAAAATTATTATAGTGTCCCCTCAAAATGTGCAAGGCACCATGGTAAAACAATGACATAACCCTACAGTTGTTTCTAAATATGACTGGCTCTTTCTTCATCCCCTTGCTTGAAAATATGGGTAATTTCCTGCCCAAAGCAATCCTTTTTTAATACTTAGGATGACTATATTAGTTCTATCTCTTAACTCACAAGCATGATCCTAAAGAAACAAATCTCCTGAGAGCTAGAATGAGCTTACAGACTACCGACAGGGAGAAGGGCTCTCACTGCCTCAGTGGCAGCTGGGGAAGAACACTGGCCACACCAAAGACCTGTGGTTAGAAAGTAAATGTATATTTTGACCTTATTTTCATCTGCATTTTAATGGACCTCATAGAAATATCTATTACTCAGCCTAACAACGCTAACACCCTGAAGATGAAGTCACCCTGTACTGAGCTGAACTGAGTAATAATAAAAGAGAAACCACAAACCAAGCATCTGTGCAGCAGTACTATATTTTCCTTCACGGCTTCCCCAACTGAAGCAGATAATCTTTAAACAAGAAAATATGACCATAGATAAAATTCAGCTAGAGAAGAATTCCTAAATCATTAGATTTTTCGCTATGAGAATTAAGAGAAGTTGGCTACTGTATTTAGTACCAAACAAGAGATTATTTTGAGAAGGAAATATAAAACACTGGGATAAAGTATATTAATATCGCCAATTCACAAGCATGTTTTTACTTGGTTGGTTATTGCATCAAGTTCAATAATGCAGCCGGGTCGAGCAGTAGACTGTTGGCTCACAATATTAAATACTTCTCCAATAAGTTTCTGTAAATAAAAAACACAAAATGTTAATAATCAACAGTTTATGAATCTACTGTCTATGATACAGCACCTCACACATTAAAGGTCCCTTTAAATTAACTGATTGACAGTAACAATTCAAATAGTCAAAGAAATACTTCAATTTGTTACATACAGTCTTATTATCATTTTTTAAATTAACTAAGCAGTTAGAAAAATCAATAGTATTTACATAAATCTTTTAACATGTCTTCTTCAATTTGCAACCTTAAAGCTCCAAGACAGACATTGCGATAAAATTCCTTAAGAGTTTGCTTTCAATAATACCAGGAAAGTAAAAATTATGATGAATTCTGGTTTTGGTATAAATATTTAAACTTAAAATAATGTTGTCAGTTTTAATATACTTACTTTCAACTTGCAATACTTTTCAACTACTTTAATGTTCTAGGTAAAAATTAACCATTAAAAAAATACAGAAACATGATTACAGGGTAAACATTCTTCCTTTTGCCTCAAAATCTGACATGGTTCATCATGACACCATTAGATACTGTCTTTATTTAAAATGTCGGCATTTTGTTCATCATGGAACTTTTGCTTTAATTTTGACTGTCTAAAAGGTTGCATTAAAATAGTATTTATTTGATTACTTTTTTGGCACTCCCGTACGATTTTTACCTGAGGTGAGTGCCTCACTCGCCGTATTTCCAGACCATGTGGAAGAAGTATGGCACTAGGTCTAACCCTACAAAACTTGCTTGGGCTTAATCAAGCGGCTTTCACCCGGAAGCAGCTGGCCTAACAGGACAGAATGCCTACTGAAATTACACCACCAGCTGGGGAATAATACCCTCTGTGTTGGGGTGCTGTCCTCCATGCTGCTGGTATATGTCTCAAACCAATGATCAAAAGATGTCATTTCCTCCACAGCTAGGTCTGCAAACCAAAAGGACGGAAGTAGAAGTAACCCCGAATAACCCACCTACAAAATTTTTATTCCTGTCCCCACAATCTTGGGCTCTGAAAAAAAACAAGTATTTCTATCAGGGAGCATAGTCAGAGGTCCATTATACTGAAAGCTGAGACTGGCCCCTGACTATTCTGAACCCAAGCTATTCAACCAACACGCAGAGAAGAGTGGCCAGCTGGTCAGGGTGACTGATCCTGGTTCACCACTACAAAGTGAGGACAAGCCAGACTGTGTCTGAAAGTCAAGAAATTCTTGGTATTCTTGTAACCTATTTTAAAAATTGATGGGAAACAGAAGCAACTCAAAAAAAAAAAAGACAGGACCTCAAAGAACCTGGATCCCCTGGGAATGTCTAGGCCGCTCCACCAGGTTTAAAAAGGAAAAAACAACAAAACACCCAAGGGGCTAAAAAGAAGTGTAAGGGAACGTAGGGTTTGGTGGTGGGAAAAGAAAGCATGATTATCAAATGTCGGCTTTGTGACTACATTCTACAGACACAGGGGTTAGGATACTTCCCATTAACTGTTAATTTTTTTTCACCAATTTCCCTGCTGTGACAAATATTGATGGTGCGACAATTACAATTTAGGTTCCAAGTATTATTTATTATGACTGAACTGGCATCATCACACAACAATACAATATCAAATGGGAATCTGTGTTTCCTCTGTCTTGGAAACAAGAGTTTCCTCATCTAAGGAGAATAAAGAGATGCTAAGGCTCAAAAACTGCGGACTTTGCTGGCTGTTCTTTATTTGCATCTAAGCCTTGATCCACTCTCCACCCTCATCTGTCTTCTTCTGTGCTCCAAGAGGCCAACTTCTGGACTGTATCACCTGGCTCCCAGGCCTTCTTCAGCTTCAGGTTGAATTCACTCAATGGGAACAGAGGCCAGAGACTAGACAGAAGGCAGAGGTCAGGTATTTCCCCCTTGCTCCCCACCATTCTGGCAGTGGCTATGTTCCATGAAGACTGCCTCTCCCAACAAGCAGCTCCTTTTACACAGCTCTAGCTCTCCCCAGGCTCTGCCCAGTGCACTGTCACTTCTGTCCTATCCCTTCAGGTACAGAGAGTTTATTCTTCCCTTGCTCCTGCAAAGTATCAGCACGAACTTAGTGGCTTAAAATAACACAAATGCATTATCTTAAGCTCGGCAACCCAGAAGTCTGACATGGGTCTTACTGCCCCAAGCCAAGGTGCCAGCAAAGCTGTACTCCTTTCTGGAGGCTCTATAGGGGAGTCTGTTTCCGGATCCCTTCCAGCTTCTGGGGGCTGGCCACATTCCTTGGCTCACAGCGCATTTCTCCGTCTTCAAAGCCAACAGCATCACTGCTCTAACCATTCTTCTTTTGTCACATCTCTCTCAGACCTCAACCAGGAAAGGTTCCCTGCTTTCAAAGACTCATGTGACTGGACCAGGTCCACACAGATAATCCAGGATAATCTCCACATTTCAAGGTCCATAATTCATTCACATCTGCAAAGTCTCTTTTGCCATGTAAGGTAACACATTCCCAGGTTCTGGGAATAAGCACTGGGACACCTTGGGGGAGCGGAACCCATTTCTCTGCCTACCACAGCGTGGTAACAGCTTCATCCTGTTGCTCAACTCTGAGAGCTTAACTATTGCTTGTGGGTTACCATGTGCCCACCTCTTTAAGGGGTTCTTTCACTAAACTCTCCTCGGTTAAGCCTTTAGGAGTGTGTCATCTGTTTCCCACCTAAGCCTTGAATGACACAGGGATGAAGTCGACAGATTCCCACCTAGCCTCTTCACTTCTCTGTCCCAAACTCTTCAGTGCCCCCTCAATCCACCTCTCAACCTACAAAATAAGATTCACATCTTTTCGGATGTTTCTCATGGAATTTTTTTAAAAAGCTAGCCTCTTCTCAGCATCTACTAAAAATCTCATCTGAGGAAGAAAACAGCATGTGACAACTTCTGGCTGAATTTCAACTCATAATCAGTAGAGGAAGGAACTACAAGGGCTGCAGCTCCGACTTACAAGAAAACAAAAAAGATGAGCAGAGAAAATGGGAACTTGACAGAAAGTAATCATGTTCTCTTAAGAATTTAAGATAAACAGCCCTGACCAGGTGGTGCAGCTGGTTAGAGCATTGTCCCGTACACCAAACGGCTCCATCTCTGGTGGAGGGGAGGTCACCGAGCGATGTTTCTCTGTCCGATAGGGGCTCCTCTCCCCTCCCCTTTCTAAAATCAATGAACATATCCTCAGATGAGGGCTTAAAAAAAAAGAATTAAAGATCCACAGTAAGGGCACGGCTCTGTAGTCTACATTTTAGAAAGACAACAATCTCGGAATTCCTTATAGTATGAGGCTCTGAAAGTCAAAATGGCTCCTGAGAGTCTGGAGGCACAAGAGACTTTGAAGGTTCCCAATTAAACGCAGCTGCAAATATAACTGATGAGAAAAAAAAAGTTGGTTAGTATAGTAGGTTAAACAGTGCCCCCCAAAAATTCACATCTACTAAGGATCTTGGAATGTAACTGTATTTAGAAATAGGGTGTTTGCAGATACAATCAGTTTTAAAGTAAGGTCATACTGGATTAGAGTGGATGCTCAATGCAAGGAACAGTGTCCTTCTAAGATGAAGAAGAGGAGAGGACACACAGACATTCGGAGAGGAGGCAGCTATGTGGAGACAGAGGCTAGAGTGTTACAGCTTCAAGTCTAGAAACACCAAGGATACGGTAAATTGAATGAAAATGAAAATACTAGCTGTAATGCCAAAGCAACATGGAAAGGGAAATTTACAGCACTAAATGCATAATTAGAAAATAGGAAGTTTCAAATAAATAATCCAAGTTCTTATCTCATGAAGCCTAGGAAAAAGAGAACAACAACAAAAAAAGGCAAGCAGAAGGAAGGAAAAAATAATGAAAAGGGTAGAAATTAATGAAAATTAAAACAAAAATGCTCCCTGACAATATCGATAAAATTAACAAACCTAGCAAGAATGAAAAGAGAAAAAGACAGAAGACACTAATTACTGGTATTAGGAACGAAATAGTGGGTATCACTATGGACCCTGCAAACACCAAAATGTTAATAAGGGCATACTATGAAAATTCTATCTGCATAAACTTGGTAACTTAGATAAAAGGGACCAATTACTCAAAAATACAAACTGCTACAATTCATGATTGTGAAATAGGTCATTTGAATAGCTCTATGGAAAGCCCAATTAAAGAAAACTGAGTTATAATTTTAAAATTTCCAAAAAAAAGAAATCTCTAAACCAGACAGTTTCACTAGGGAATTCCACTGAACATTTAAAGAATTAATGCCTATTACATATAATTTCTTCCAGAAAATAGAAGAGGGAACACTTCTCAATTCATTTTATGAAGTAGTATTAACCTGATCCCAAAACCAGATAAGAATACTGTACAAAAAAAAAAGGCAACTAAAGACCAATATCCTTCATGAATATAGACACAACAAACATTAGCAAATAGAACTTAGCAATATATAGAAAGAATTAGACACCATGACCAAGTAGTGTTTGTGTCAGAAATGCAAGGCCGGCTCAATATTAGAAAATCAATTAATGTATTCACCATGTGAACCAAAACTAAAGAAATAAATTACAAATCACACCAAGTGATCCAGAGAAAGCATTTAAGGAAATTCAATGCTTAATCAAAAAGAAAAAAAACAGAACTGAACTTCCTCAACTTGATAAAGAGCCGCTACAAAAAACCTATAGCTAAATTGATTGACGGTGAAAGACTGAATGCTTCCCCTCTAAAATCGGGAACAAGACAAAGACGTCCATTCTCACCACTAATATTCAACACAGTGATGGAAATTCTAGTCCGTGCAATAAATTAAGAAATAGAAATAAAAGGCATAAAGATTGGAAAGGAAGAAATAAAACTGTTCCTATTTACATATGACTGTCCATGTAGAAAATCCCAAGAAATCCACAAGAAAAAACTACAACTAATATGTGAGTTCAGCAAAGTTGCAGAATAGAGCATAGACATACAAAAACCAACTGTATTTCTACATTCTGGCAATGAACATATGCACACTAAAATTAAAATACAGTACACCATTTAAAATTGCTTTAAAAAATTAGGTCTAAGACTTGTATGCTAAAAACTACATAAGAAGGAGATGGACTTAATGAAAGGATAGTGTTGCAAGGTGTTTAAATTACATTTGAAGTGATATATTATTATTTGAAAGTAAATTATGTCAGGTTAAAGATGAATACTATAAACCCTAGACAAACCACTAAAAACATAAACACAGTATATAGTTAGTAAACCTGTATAGGTATAAATCAGGGGCATAATACTATATTCAAAAAGAGACAAAAAAGAGGAAAAACACAGAAGGAGCATACAGGGGAAAAAAAAGCCAGACAGTAAACTTAAACCCAATTACAGAGATACTGAGATTAAAAGTTTGCACCCCCCCACCCCATCCCACCAGAGGTAGAGCCTAATTCCCCCTGCTCCCTTGAGTGTGGGCTGTGCTGCGCATAGTGGCGCAAAAATTTCCAAAGCATAAAGCACGGAAGGTAGGGAGCGGGTAGAGAGCAGGAAGTTAACTTTACAGTGGAAAAACCTGGCAAATGCTACTTTGGCACAATGATCAAGGAGGTTAATATCATCAGAGATAATTCATGTTGACAGCATGTACCCATCAGATAAAGTGATGAGAAGGGTACTACATATCTGTGGTATTCCCCAAAACTATAAATGCAGTCTAACCATGACAAAAATAGCAGACAAACCCAAACTGAGAGAAAATTCTACGAAATATGTAACCGGTGCTACTCAAAACTGTCAAAGTCATGAGAAAGAAAACGGATGAGAAACTTTTACAGATCAGGGAAAACTAAGGAGACGTGATGACTAAGCATTAGGTGGTTTTTTGGAGACGATCCTGGAACACATAAAGGGCATCAGTGGAAAAATCAGTTAAGGAGTAATGTCTGGAGTTTAGTTAATGGTATCATATCAATTATGGCTTCTTAGTTGTGACAAATGCATCCTGGAAATATAAGATGTTTACAATAGGGGAAGCTGACTGTGGGGTATTCTGGCAACTCTACTATATTTGTTACTTTTCTGTAAACCTAAAACTATTCTAAAAGTAAGAGTTTATTTAAAAATTAACTAAGGCATTGAATAAATTATTGTTCTCAGAGTATAGAGATAATGGAAAAGATAAGATTACTAACAGACGCTGATAGTTTAATAATAAAAAAGTCCAATTGTCTCTGATCTTTTATTTCAAGAATTTAGCTTGCAAAAGTAGAAAGAACCAAAAATTTTCTACCATGAATAAGTATCACATCTTAACTTTTAAAAAACTGGGAGGTTTAAGAAAGAAAGCACAGGTAAGGTGGAAGTAAAACACCAAGATAAATAAAGAAATTCCAAGAACGTGTCTAACTGCTCTAAGTGAATTTATATTTTCTGGAAAAATAATGACCAGGTTAGGGAAATTTCACAAATGAGATCAATGAACAAGAGAGGACATGTTTTGAGAAATCATGGAGAACTGAAAACCAGGCGAATGTTCCAATTTTCAAAAAGGAAAACAAAAAATGCTTGATGTTTACTTAGTACAATGTGTAGTCATCAGAGGAGACCGGGTTACATACAATTAACCTACTATCTATTAAAACAACCATAGCGCACATATCTGACCTCCTTTTTTCACTGTAGAGGATTTAGCAGACAGTATATTTTATTTTAGCAAAGTGCATAACAAGCTGCCTCATGGAAATCCTCCAGACAATAAAAATGGAGAAAATTTTCAAATGTACACTACTAGACTCTTTCTTTCATGCCTGTCCTGTTTAACATAGTAATAACTGACTTAGGTGAAGATGCAGACACAACATTCATTAAAAACAGGTTGGTCCTGTAAGTCATTAAACAGTGACAAATATCAGAATCTGGATTCAAAAATATACTAAAAAGTTGCGTTCAAGGTTAAGCCTAGCAAAACAAAATGTAACAGGGAAAACGGGCCTACATTTGGGTCCCAAACTCAAATGCACAAACACAGAATGGCTTACTGGATGAAAAAGAAAACCTTTGGGATATTCAGGAGTCAGCTCAATATGAATCAATTACATACAAAAAATGTGGTGAGCCCTGACAGGTGTGGCTCAGTGTGTGGGGCATTGTTCTGCAAAGTGCAACGTCACTGGTTTGATGCCCAGTCGGGGCACATACCTAGGTTGCAGGTTCAGGGCGCATGGGAGAGGCAACTGGTGAGTGTTTCTCACATCAATGTTTCTCTCCCTCCCTTATCCTCTCCCTTAAAAAAAAAATGGTGTGCCTGCCAACACATTGTAGTATCTAATGAAAGAGGTTGTAATACTGCTATATTCTAGGATTTTCCAAGGTTAGGTTTTATAAAACAGAAATTCAAGGCTACAAAGGTTGTCTTCCAATATCTGAGGTACTCTCATATGTAAGGAATATTAGACTTATTCTAAGTGAAACTAGGACTAACATAGAATTTAAGGAATACAAATGTAATTTTGATATAATAGTGAGGGCACTTCAAAGACAGAATGAGATGCCTTTTAGAGTTGAGTTTCCCTTCTTGGAAGCCAGGTAACAGACTGGCAGGAATGTGGTACAGGGGAATCACCATCAGATAGCTGGTTAGACTAAGTGATCTTTAAAGTATCTTCCAACTCATCAGAACATCTGCTAGACTTTCTGTATGACAAACCGTTGGCTCTAGTCCAACTGGTTTTCTCACTGGTTTCTGGAATAAGCCTTACTTATACATGTATTTTCCTATATCCATACTTACTTTCAGGGCAAAGTCAAAGAATTTGTTTTTCACTCTCACTCAGGCAAAGACAAAGAATCTGTCTTTCTACATCTTACCCATCCATCACAAACCCAAACACTGTCCTTAATAAAGATTTGTATGCTTACCCTAAACTGGTATCTCTAGA
This sequence comes from Carollia perspicillata, assembly GCA_004027735.1. Lineage (NCBI taxonomy): Eukaryota > Metazoa > Chordata > Mammalia > Chiroptera > Phyllostomidae > Carollia > Carollia perspicillata. Next base: position 31,652 of record PVKM010004229.1, read on the forward strand.
CTCAGACTTACAAAATAATTCTAGTTCCATCTATTTGACAATTTACTACAAACCATCCTCAGACATCTCTTCTTGTGTCTTAAACTGTTAACCTCTTACTAAATATTTCTCTCCTCCACTGAATTACAAGCTCCTTATGGGCAGACACTGAAACTTACACTCCGTATCCCCTACACACCCAGAGGCACAAAGCAGATACTTAAAAACAGTCTTTGGTTTTCAATATTGAAAAGATCTTTATTAGAACAGATGTTTTATAAAGAGGCATGTTTTTAGGTAAATAAAAAGATAAATTTAAAAATTCACTATTCAAATCTGAATATTAACTAATAATACACTTAACTTCCAGTTCAGATACAGAACTACCAAAGTGAGATACTGTCTCCCACTTATAATATATTCCACCCATAGCATTTTTTAAAATAATGAATCAAGCTCAGAAAAGTTCAAATGTTCTAACGTAAGCACAGACCTTGGTAAAGCTGCCTTAAAATCTTTTTTGAGCAAAGAAAGATTAACAGAACCAAATAAGAAAGTAAAAAATGTCAAGAAGAAATTGGTTTTAGAAAAAGAAAAAATTTTCTTTAAATGTAAAGTGTATTAGTGTGTGATATGTAAACTATAATTTTGATTCATGTGCCTCAGACACAAATTTAAAAAAATAAATTTGTCATACAGAGCCCAGAACATGTGCTCACTCCCTAACCACCAACTTAGACCTTAGACAAAGTAAAGGAGAATTCTTCATTGGTTTAGTTATATTAATAAAAGTTAGTGAATACTTACTGAAGATTCTGGATCTGACAGCTCATCTAGTAATTTCCTTGCATCGACCACAGCCTGATAAAGTCTAAGATTTGTGCCATCAGAAGCAACAAAGCAAGCACTTGCAGAATTACAATATGTACCTGAGAAAGTAAACACTCTGCATTATAATGTAGTTTATATTTACTATTGGCTGAAGTACAAGAAATAAATATTCACACTGTTCTCTTTAGGCATAATCATAGTCAAGAATTGTAATTAAACAGACATAAATGGATACAAATTTATTAACAAAAAACTGCAAGAGAAAATAGATTATGAGGAGAAAGATTAAAGACAGATGTCTAGAAATTCTAAACATAAGTTTGGTGCCTACATTCTGAATACTCATGTAAAATCCTTCTAATAATGACAAATATAAATCATTTTGTGGGTGACAAGTAACATTTTGAAGGTTACATTAAGTTCACAATTAAAAGGAACTTACCAAGACAGTAGCTGGGAATAAGAGTTGGAAGCCAAGCTACATTAGAGAAGGCTGAAGTGTGTAAGGAGTTGATTCGAGCCAGTTCTGATACTCCCCCAGTGTATGACAAAGGTCCTATTGGGTCTACACGCCACAGAATAAGTTCACTGTAGATTGCATTTGGGTCATGGAATGTACGTGTGGCTGCATTTCTAAGAGGTTGTTTCGAGGAACCTTTTATATGTTTCGCAGGATCCATTAATTTACTTAATGTATTGACCGAGTCCCACTGACAATCAGATTCAGGAGTCAATAAAGCATTATGATGAGATGATGTCAGTAACAGTGGTAAAACTGAATGACATGCCAGGTCATTAAGGTGAAACCGATGACCACAGTATCTAAATTTGTGAGACACAGTTAGAACAGTGGTAAAGGCAGACTTATCAGCAAAAGTGACTGCCCACTGGTTTAGAGACCCATCTATGTGTTTAGAGACCATCATTACTGTGGGAGCGAGAATGTTCACATCTGTGCTGTGCGATCTCAAGTGTGGATGTGGTCGGTGAGGACTGTCTACGGCCACCATCTCCTGGTGTAACGGAGCAGGGTGAGACTCTTTTGTAGCATTCACACAGGCATACATCATGATATTTTTACTAAGAGAGCTTGCATCACCAGAAGGAAATGCAACAGGAATCCGAGAAGAAAAAGAAACCTGAAAAACACAATTATATGATTCAGTGTAAGTAGTACATCTCTCAAAAAAGTATTCCAAAAATACTTTTATTTTCAAAATGCCAAATCTCAGCTTCCTAGCAAAAAGTATCATTTCCAAACTTTTATGGTCTAATCCCTTTCCAGTATTTATGTACTATATCACTATTCACAGTATAAGAGAATTCTAAAGAAAAAAATGTTCAAGTGCCTTGCCTACACATATAAATGACCACAACCACAAATTTAAAATTCAGAAAGATAACAGATAAAGCTAGCTAGATTCAGTTAATAAACTCAGGAGGTGGGGGAAGGGGAGCTCATCCTGAATCACATTTTTAGGGTAGTTTCTCAGTTTAAATATTACAAAAAATATAAAAACACCTATATTAAAATATTCAGTATCATGGTTCAAATTCATCTTACTTACAGGTTTGTAAAATTTATGGTCATTAATCACAAATTTTGGTAGCAATATAAGTGTTCTCTTCTCAGTTTCTTATCAAAAACAAAACCACTGAGTAATTCTGAAAACCTGCTAAATCTGCATATTATCTGCTTCCTTTTATAAACATATGAATGTACTAATTGCTTTACTAATAAAATATACCTGGACTTGTCTAAATATTCCAGGATTATATTCATCCAAATACTTTATGTGCCACACTAGAAAGGTACCATCTACAGGGTGTATAGTAAAAAGCATGTCAGGATTCTTATTCCACTCAGTTAGCAGCATTTCAATCTTCCGATCAAGCAGGACAGTCGGCAGTGGCATTGCCGCACTAGGTCGTGAATAGGTTCTAGGACTTCCCTCTCGTTCTCCATCTTCATGTTCTGATGATCCTGTACCTGCCTCAGATTCTCTGTCCAGGGATAACTCTGAATCAGAAAATAAATGTATCAATGCATACAAATTTATTAGTACATACTAATACTACTATAAAATTTCATTTACATACTGGACTGTAAATGAAAGCATACCGTCTTTAGAAACTATAAATTCCTTTTCTAATTTATAGTCAAGAAAGATAAACAAAAAAAAAGGAACTATTTTCTGGTGTGAACTGAAAGTTACTACAGTTCTTACTTTTGGATAAAATCAAAATTTAATTCACACTATCATTGTTACCATTAGCAAAACCCATCCCCCCAAAAAGGATATGGCTTCCAAAGTAATACATTACTCAAAGCAATATTTTATAGCAAAGCACATAGAGTTAAATGATAGATGGCTCACAGGACATGGTCAGTAAGTATCTGCAGAATAAACCAGAAAGCCGAGAGGAAGGAGAGTAGGAAGGAAAATCACAAACTGAAAGTGGCACAATGAAAACTTGTTACCTTGAAAAAAAGAAAAACCTGAGTACGAGATACTAACCATGGTCCAGTTTCATATGTAAACCCCTCTCTCTCTCTTCCTGTGAATGCTCCTCATCTTCTCTATCATCGCTTTCATGCTCTAGCTGCCTTTCAGAAAGTTTTCGTAACTGCTGCATAAATATCTCCGTAGATGATGTAAAATGAAATTCCTTGTTGTTTAACCAATGAACTACAAAGCCCCCATTTCCATCATCAATGTTAAACGCAGTGCCCACCAAGGCATTTGGAATATCTGTGAAAATAGAAAAAAAATCATAAGTTTCAATATGAAATTTTAATGTCTTTAACAATTCTATACTTACACAGAAAAAGTGCTCAACAACAAGTAAACATAACTCTAGCAAGATTTGTAAAAATTTTAACTGATTTTAATGATAAATGTAAAATTAAGAACTAATGACACAGACTTATATGGAATTAAAATACTAATTCAAAAACCAAATACACCAAATGCACAAACCTTTATTGAATCCTGGCTTGGGGACAGGGGAACAGAAAGGTAAACAGAAAAACAATTACAAAATACATTTTGAGATATCTGGAGAAATTTAATTTAAGTATGAACTGAATATTAGAGATTATGGAATTCTTCTAATTTTCTTAAGTATAATAATGATGTTGTGATTATATAACAGAATTTCTTTACTCTTAGGAATACCTGCTACAGTATATAAGAGTGATATCTATCACTTACATATAACAGTATAACATGATATGTTTCACTTACTCTGAAAAAAGACAAAATTTTACACACAATGCCCACATACACATGCAAGTACACATGCACACACACAAGTGTGTATGTGTGTACACACACAGAGAATAAAGCAACTGTGGTAAAATGATTGAATCACAGTGGAGAAACTGAGTGTTCACTATACTATTCTTCCAACTATTCTGATTATTTGAAACTTTCCTATAAATTTAGGAGAACATAATGATGAGAAAGAACACAGGAAGGCAGGCAAACTTCTAAGGACATCAGGTTTTCTCCATCTGAGGTAACCGAAATTCATGAGATAGGTTAGTTCATGTGAAATAATATAACTCAAAAACATTAATCTCCTTAACCCCAATGTATATTGTCCATACTCTATTCAACAGAAAGGAAAAACAAAACATTGTTCCCTGTAAAAAGAAGTGAAAACCTAAAGATAAAATGCACATACTATTCTAATAGTGTTCTATTAATAAATATCAGCATTAAATAAAGCTTAAGGCTGTTCTTTCTTTCCAATTCCTGGATGGCAGTCCTGGTTTCCTGATTAAAGTAAAAAAAAAATGTAAAAGAGGACTTATAAGTTAACCCTATAAACCAGTACATCCCATATGTACCCATGTAATATTCTTGCTAAAAATGTTTAACCTAAATCTTATCATGAGCAAATATTCAGACTGCAAGACATTCTAAAAGATAACTTAGGGGTGATTTTTTTGAGCCTGAGAAATGACTTTTGACAACTGACAAAGAGGGACTGTTCTTGAGTAGAGGAGTTTAAAGACAAATGAAAATCAAATGCACAAAAAGAACCTATACTTTAATATAACTATGTGTTAGATTACATTATTTTATCCATGCTCCTTGCATGTGATAACAGTACTATAGTTAAGGAGACAACTCCTGTATTGTTAGAAGACACATTTTGAAATATTTACGTAATGCTGTAAAATGGTTAGGGAGGAAGGATAATGCTGGTGACAACTTTCCTTTCAAATGGCTCAGCCAAAAATCAGGGAGAAGGGCACAAAGACATACATATATATGTATGGGAAAAAGAGGTAGAACAAAAACATACATGGTAAGATGTTAACTGGCAAATTTGGGTGAAGAGTATATGGGTATTTGTTGTACTATGCTATGGGTTCAAAAACTTTCCTGAAAAGAAAATGGAAGAAGAATGCTCTAGTACGAAGTTATTTGTATTTAGCAATCAATTTCATCAACCAAAATGTTGTATTTACATACAGTACCTAAAAATGCATAATGTTAAATATTTTTTCAAAATGATGGACATATCCAGTCCTTAGACTCAAATGATATGACAGAATATCTGTCCACAGAGAACAATTTTATAATCCTATTCCATTTGATTAGAATAGTGTATGCAGTTAAAAAAAAAAGCTTTCTAGTATGTGTTGAGTTTTCTGCATACTATCACTAATTGCATTTTGTTTAAAATTACATTTTCATCACTGTAACTCAAGGTTCTTTTAAAAAGGTTAAAAACTTATTAAAAAATCTCAAATGATCAACATTTTGACAAGTTAATATTATAAACCCAACCTGAGAATACAATTAAAATTTTAGGTTAGAAAGGATAATATAAGCAAAACAACATTTAATTGGATAGCACAGCACTGTCCAACAGAAATATAAAACAAAGCACAAAGGTAAAGCACACAAGAAATTTTTATTTTAGTAGCCACATTATAAAAGATAAAAAGAAAGAGATAAACTTAATTTTAATGATACGTCTTTTTGGTCCAATATATGTACAATATTATCACTGCAACATGTAAAACAATTAAATGAAATTACTAATTAATGAGAGATCTACATTCTTTTATTGAACTGTCTTAGAAACCCAGTGGGCATCTTACAGCATATCTCAGTTTGGACCACTCACATCGCAAGCGCTCAAACAGCTCTATGTGGCTAGCGGCTACCATAAGGAATAGCATGTATCTAGAGCCACTGTTAACATGGGAAGAACAGTCCGAAAGACCATCCTTTTGAATCTGCATTTACTGAACATCCTTTTTACAAACTAGCATTTAAAAATAAAATCTGCTGCACTCTGAAGCAACAGACTTCCATTTCAAAAAAACATGGCTATAGCTTTATGTAACTACAGTTCTACACAATGTAATGAAATTTATAGGCCCTTCTCACATGTTTATCATACAGAAAGAAAACAACAACTGTAGCAGACTCCAGCCCACAGTGTCCGCCTGTTGTGACTGAAGACAAGAATAAATGTACATGCCACAGTAATCTTGTGGAGAAAAGGGGGACAGCACAGCCACTCTCTCAAGAGGAGAGCACCCCGACCCTTGCCTAGACAGGCTTTTATTGTTCTTCTCGGGTCTTACATCAAGGAAGGATTGATTATTTATTATATAGAATATTATTGTCTACATTTTTAGGTATAATCAAGGAAATGAAAGTAACATATGCAGAAGGGAAAGATGGTGAGCTGATTATCTCTGTCCTTGGGAAAATTCATACAGGCTTTGGAAATTACTTTGAAGACAGATAATACACATTGATTGTTTCAGACCAGGGTGATGGGAGTTTTATCAAGAGCAAGCCGTAACGGTCTGTATGCATTTTCTAGGCCTGATTCCCACGGGAAAACCTAGCTTGAAAGTCTGGCTTCTGCCCACCACCTTACTTCTGCAGGTTTTCCATACAGAGCTGAGTCATATTTGCCAGATCAAAACAAATCGGTTCCCTACAAACGCCCTTAAATAGAAGCTTTCAAATATGCTTTTGCCAACACTGGACCTACATCAAAATTATTCCTCAACTACACAGGGCAAAAAGAGCAAAAAGAAAACATCAACGGTAGAAAAAAACATCTTTCCTTCATAGCAAAACAAGAAAGTCTCTGAGAGTAGAAAACAAGATATACTGAGATATAAGAAAAGTTATGCAAAAGTATATTTAGGTAAAGTTATAAAGGAGAGTTGAGAAGAAAGAATAACAGTGAAGTATAAGAGGGAGGGAAATCACACTAACCAACCAGGCCACCACTGCTTGTGTTCCCAGGTTCAAATAGAGCTCACTTTATTAGAACCCTCACTGTATTCTAGACAGACAGACAAAGGTGTTCTAAAATACTTATCTGAAGTTATTCCCTGAGAATCATAGTTCATATTTAAGAATACGGTACCTTATATTATATATTCCTAGTCCAATCAAGAAATATTTTAAAAGAAAACATGGAATATTAACATTAAAAATACAGGTTATAAAAGTAGTCCCACCTTTCTATTTATTTACCTTATTTCTACATATTTATAAGAAAGAAAACAGTACTATCCTTTACCTGTGGCAGGATTGATGCTTGCTGCGATGTGAAAATGGCACAGTGCATTTGCATGGTGGGAAATGTGTCTTTGAACTTCATGCGTTGTCATCTGATCAGGCACTAATTCAGTGTGAGTTATAAGAACAGAAGACCTCCTTTGTCCTTTTCTTAAATTTTTCAAATGGTGTATTGTCTAAAAAAAAAAAAACAATTACTAAATCCAACTAATAAGTGCCAATTCAAATACTTTCAATTATGAAGGACTTTATAATTTTCCTCTCTATAAAACCTGATCATTTCAAAGGAAATTTTCATAACTACAGTAGAACAATTCCAAATATATTCTCCATAGTTCTTGCATATTTTATAGTTCAAGGCAGAAGTAGTTGCTCAAAGATATTTATTAATACCATCTACAAAAACTCCTATTAAGATTAGGAGTTCAAAGTCCAGTTTTTTTCAGGACATCCCAGTACTGAGATGAAATTTACTATTCATAAGTAAAAAAAAAAAACAAAACCCAAATCTTTCTACCAGGAAGAATATTTCTCCCAAAATTCTCACTTAGAACTACACAGTCAGCCAAATGGTCTAAAATATGAGGGTACAAATATACAGAATAACAATGGGAACCTACTCAGAAAAGACCTCACCATAGTGTTGACCAATGGAATTTTTTAAAATTGAGATATGTCTCGACAATAAAAATTCTCTACTAACATACATGATCATCTGATCATCTGAACTATTTTGACTTGGGGTCCTATCAACCTTGGCATGATTTTTTTCTATATAACCCTGCCTCACAACACTTTCTTATTCTATCACTCAACCCATCTCCAATGTCACACTTTATAATAACTTCCCATTCTTTTCCTTTGTTCCTCACATTCAATTAAATAAAATGTAACATCATCTCAAGTCTTTCTCTATTAAAGTAACACATCAGGTCCTTCCTTTCAGTTTCCACAGCCCTTATCTCTTTTCATATGGAAAACAGTATCAGTTCTATGGTGTGTCCTGAGGCTAGTCATCCTGCTATGGAGTTGCTTATTTCTTTGACAACAGGGTTAAGATGGATATTAGAAACCTCCTGCTCCAAACTGCTCATCAAATTATTTTCACTCCATCTTTGACATTTATCATTAGTTTTAATAAAATTGGCACAGCTGGTGTAATATTGGCTGCTTATTTTCTTCTAGGACTGCAGCTGGAAGCTTCACAGGAAAGGATGTGAGAAAGTAAAATAGCTTTTAGGTCAAATAACTGGGCTTTTACTATTAAAAACAATTTTAACATTATTGATAACATTATTAAAATGCAGTAAAAATTTGTCAAATCACTGATTATACATTTACTTATGTTTTTGCTTTCACTTTAAATAGCAGTAATTCAAATCAACAAGCACTTAAAAAGCAATGTATTAGATATCCAGGAGGATACAAAGAAGTCTAAAACCCCTTTGTCTCTAAAAGCTCATATATAATGTAAAGATATGTTACATAGGTATGATTGTAACCATGTACTTAATTGAGCACTTTGTCCCACTAACTGTCAATCAATATCATAACAAAATATAATTTTAACTGTTCCAACTCCTGCTTTTAATTTCATTTATGCTTTCGATGTTGAAAAAAGAATGTAAAATAGCACCCAATCACAGCTAGTTTCAGGGCAGGCGTACTTTATATAAAACTTTCAAGGACAGCATCCTTAGCCCACCTGAGCAGTATCTCAGCTTACTAAAAAGCAGAGCCAAAAATTTTGTCCATGAAATCACTAAACTGTTCACGTAAATGTACGTTTTATGTATAATTAGCCATGTAGAAAAATAACACACTAAGTTTAAAGAGCAAGTTTTAAACCATTAATTTAAAATAGGATGTCAATTTTGTAAAAAAAGACAAATACACATATACACATAACTGGAATAGCGGGATTATAAATGTCCTATTTTTTCTTTTTCCTAATCTAATTTTAGAATAAGCATATATTCTTTGTGCAATAAAAAAAGTCACAAGAAAAATTAAGAATATTAGTAATACAGGTTTACCAAAGTAAATTTCTGGTAATTTCAAATAATGTGTTTTTCTCATTTTATTCCCTAATCATAATGTATTCAACAGTTTATGCAATATAATACATAATCCAATTTCCTAGACAGCACATGTATTTCATGTGTACTGCATTTAGAAGTTGGAAAAATTACTTCACTTTCAAAATGTTCAACAATGGAAACTGTAAAGCAATTATGTAAGTTCACATACATCTGATATTCTAACATCTTTATTCTTAAGGATCAAAATAGTCATTTTTAATTAAAACAATAAAAATAAAATTTAATCCTCATAAACAAGCAAAATATTTTCAATTGCAACTAATTTCAGGAAATGTAAAATAATATTCACATGCTTTACTAACCAAACCTGCTTACTCCTCTAGACTTTCACATTTGACACACAAAATGAAAGAACTAAAATTATACTATTTACCTAGACTATATGTCTGAGATCATTACTTATCTGTATTTAGCTTCTAAGTGGCATAAAATGAGAAATTTAACAAGCATAAAGTATGTGAGATTTCTTTGCTATTAGTTTTATCATCACATGTACCACTCCGCATTATCTGCATCCTAGTTTATAAATTCCCACCAGAGACACAGATCTTCAAAATTCACTTAACGTCTTAAATAATATTGTACCTCAAGAGCATGTTGTATTCTGTCGTTGTGTTTTCCGGCATGGGTAAGGTTGCTGGCAATGCTGGAAGTGGTAGTCTCACAAATCTGCTCACCCAAAAGACAGTCTTCTGGTAATAAGGTTTCTGCCCAGAGCCGGCAGACACCATCATGGCATGAAGTTAACAACACATTACAGACAGAACCTCTAATGACAAAGAGAAATAGGCAAAAGTGACTCTGAATACCATTGATTAAAGGCTATTAGTATCTGGCTCTTCACATATAAAGATGACATTGGTACAAAAGTAACAGTACAACCTATGTATATTTATATTTCCAGTAATGGAACAGATTTGCACTATTTCACATTTTCACCAAACCCCATTTATTACCTGCTCATACCTGCAAGGTGGCAGGTTGGATATAGATAGGGCTGCAATCAGTTGCCATAAAAACAGGAACCACCTATCCCTGACATTAGCCCTAATGCATTAAAATCATGCTTTGAACAGCTAAGCTAAATGACAGTACAGTATGCTTCCAAATGCTTTAGAAATCACACTGTATGGAAAAAGAGTGATCAATTCAAGAGCCTGAAGTCATACAGTACAGTATTGCTGTGAATATCATAAAAGTTGGAAATGGTCTTGACCAAAGAAACAGAAATGAATGCCAGACTACACATGTACTGCTTGACAACTAGGATCTGGAGGAATATTAGTATCTCCTGAACAAACAGCAAAAGAAAACCTAACTACCACAAATTACAGAAACACCATAGTAAAAGATCACTAGAAGTAACTAAACTATATGGCTTAGGGCAGTAGTTGGATCATGTTGCGTCATTCTTATAATCTAAATGATAAGAAACAGGTAAACGAATGAGTATCTTCATAATAAAACTGTAAAAAGAATATAATCAAACTATAATTCAATTTCCATTAAGTTAAAATAAGCAAAAATGTCACAGAGTCAAGCAGCTGAAGTGACTTAACTCCTTGTCAGGAAAGAAAAAAACCTCTACCTTTTAAAAAATGCTTACACAGAATCTCAGTCAGTCAAAGGTAAGCTGTTTTGCAAATATTTTCAATAGATGCCAATGACTTAGGAAGAATAAATCTTTTCTTCAGATTCAAAAAATTAAGTCAGACGCACTGCCACTGTGCCACAAGGTCACTAGATTCCAAAGATGTATAAATTCCCCACGCTATCATTGACTGAACACCTCTATAATGTGTGCTGTATTTCCTATTAGCTGTAATCATTTCTCAGATATATTTAGCAGATGAAATAACCCCCCCTTTTATAATGTGTGCTGTATTTCCTATTAGCTGTAATCATTTCTTAGATATATTTAGCAGATGAAATAACCCTCCTTCAAGAACGAATGCACATTTCTAAACAAATTTTTACAGAACTGTATATATAATACAGGAATCATTTGTATGAGCTGTTCTGTAGTTTATTTAATCTTCTAAAAATTTTCAAAAGATACTGTAACAATGAGAAAAAACTTATAATAATAAATCCTTTGAGAAAGTTCTGTTGATAGCCCTGAGAAAAACCCGGTCACTTTACTCGCTACAGATGACATGCTTTCCCACTGTGTGTACTACTGACAGTTTATGTTTCACTTCCCCTCAATGTGTGCTCTCCTGTTACTTGCAAACATTTCCTTCCTAGAATCTTCAACTACTGCAGCTATTGCTAACAGCAGCAGCTAATGCTGCCTGAGTACATACTATGTACAAAGGCCTGCACTGAGCATTCACATGCACTAACACAGTATAGTCTCACAACTCCCTGAGGTAGGTACTACTACAATCCCCATTCTACAGCGAGAAAAACTGAGGCATAGAGAACTTCAAAAATTTTGTCAAAAGCCGTGACGCTAGTAACAGCAGCAGCAGGATTGGAATTTGGGTAGTTGACACCTGTGCCTATGCTCTTAATTGCCACCATGTCAATGCAGTAAAAGGACTTTGTCTTCAGGACTGTTATAAACATGTAAGTATATAAACGGAAGTTACACGATACATTTATCTAACCTGGGCATATACTTGCTAGTTTTACGCCATGAAAAACCTGTCACGGTTCGAGGATGTGCCAAATAAACAAAGGAAAATTGGGTAGATGCCTGTCTCCTTTTCACTTCGTGATGATCCTGAGGTATAATTGAAGACTTCCATCCAGTCATAGGATACCATACTTTCAACAGACAATCATCCTGCAAAAATATGTCAGCATAAAATTAATTTGTGCATACGCAATTCAATATTTAAGTGGTTTGAAGAAGCTTTAAAAATTAAGCTGTATTTAAAAAACACGTGACTGTATATATAATATAAAATTAATGTGTACTATATGTATATAGTACAAAATCAAATCTAAAATGGTATTTATCATTCTATAGAATACTATTCTTGAAAAATACATGGACCATTTACTCATTATCAATCTTCTCTGCATAGTGGGGATTTTATATAGAGGCTGATGCCAAATTCCACCATTTAAACAGACATGGGTAACTGTAAAAGAAAGATTCTGAAACCAGGTGCCAGCCCCTTGGATAAGACAAAGAATAAGAAAGATGCCATGCTCTGAGTCACTGATGTCATCCTTTCCTTTTTGAAGAGATGTGTAAGGGTAAAACAAACCCTTTTTAAGTCAGGAATCAGCAAAGTTTTCCTGTAAAGGGCCAGATAGTAAGTTAGCCATTGTGGACACAGATTCTTCTTGATTTTTATCTTACAACCCTTTAAAAATGTACAGCCATTCATAGCTGATGGGCCAGTTTTCTGATCTCTAAATGATGAAAAGGCAATTAGGCAGTTGTCGGGAATCACCTCTATGCCCACCTAAGATAGTTATGGATAAAACAACAGGCACTGACTTTGTCATTTTACTTAGTTCTAACAATTTTGTTAGAGGCTTACATAGTTATATCTTATTTAACAGACACTACTTTATAAAGCTTTATCCTCAGTGGTTAAAAAGTGCATTCAGGAAAATAAAAAAATGTTATCACTTATGCAAAATTATCAATCTCTAAGAAACAATGAAATTACGTATTACTAAAATGTTGGGAACCGCCCTGCCTGGTTTCAGGCTGTAAACCACCACCACCACCCCGCCCCACCCCGACCCCGCCCATCGCTAAGGCTGAGTGAGCAACCTCCGGACCATAAGCCATTAAGGAGACAGAGCTTATCTCCCTGGAAGGAGTGCTGCTTCTGCTCCTTTTTTCATAACTGGACTCCAGTGCTTGATCAGTTAGCCTGACAGATAAGATTCCTCAAGGGGGGAATGACCCAAGATAGGCATGATCATGTGGAGGCCCCAGGGAAGGACTTGGGGGGCTATGGAGAAAAGGGGTGTTGGACCCTTGCCCCTCGACTTTGATGAAGCCTGACTCCCCTGAGTCCTTGAGAAATCTCTGATAATTCCTTGGCTCTCTGCCTTCTCTGCCTGATTTAAGCCTGAAACAATGACAGAGGGCAGTGCAGCCCTGTGCTGGAAAGGGCGGGCTCCCAGAGTGATCTGGCCTGAGAAAAGATATGTAAATTCCTGTGACACCTGCTATGCTAAGAATGCTTTTAGTTAAAGACCTGAGCAAGAAACAAGTTTACTTTCCATAGTTTTATGTCCCCTTAGTTGACAGACCCTAAATCAGAATAAGCCCTCGGGAGAGTGACCAGGCTGCTCCGAGGCACTCCCCCCTTGAGGGAGTAGCCCTGTCGTCCCCTTTTCCTCCGCAGGACTCGGGAGTCCGTGTGAATTTGTCTCATGTCTCATCCATGACGCCGCGGGCCCTGTGAGCCGGTGCCCGCACTCACTAAAAGGTATGTATAGGTCAAATATTTTTATCTAGACTAGATAAACCTTTTTTTTCTTTCAGTCACTCATTCTCAATTTATACTGCACAGTTTTTGTTTCCAATACTGTTTCATTTATTTGGATATTTGAATTATGCAGCAAACCTCTTTAAGTACTTACTCTGAGACAACCACCTAATGAATGTACAGGATGCTTTCCTCCACATACCTTCTTGCCGCAGCACCATCTTAATCTAACCAAATTTACTGCACGGTGTATGGCAATGCTTCAGACCACGCACCCTGAAAACCCTAGAGGTACCTCGGAGCCCTTCAGGAGCCATAAATGACAGGTAGAGAGCCTCCACAAGGGGTGACATTCTACCCCCTTCTCCCATTCCCTCCCCAAAGGAAGCAGCCCCACTTCCTCTGTTTAGAACTAAAAACTAAACTTTTAAATTACAAGGGAAATTTTAAAGTATGTCGAACTGAAAGAAATTTAAAGCAAAATATCAAAATGTGGGGCTTGCAGCTACATTTGTGCTTACAAGGATATATACAGCTTTAAGGGCTTACATCAACAGTCTTAAATTAGTGGTCTAAGCTTCTATCTGAAGCAGTAAATAAAAGAACAAATTGAATCCACAGTAAGTAGATGTAAAGAAAAGTGAAAAACCAATGAAATAAAATACAAAAAATATATAGAAAAATCAATTAATTCAAAAGCTTTTTTTCCTGAAAAATCAGTAAAATTAATAATCTTCAATCTAGAGTGATCAAAAATATTTAGGAAGAAAATTATCATTAACAAGAATGAAAGAGGGGACATGACTATAGATCCTACAAACATTAAAAGAATAATGAGGGAATATTATGAACAATTTCATCCCAATAAATTCAACAATTTAGGCTAAATGGACAAATTCTTTGAAAGACAATTTTGGAAATTGACAAAGGAAGAAATACAACCTGAATAGCTCTACATCTATTAAAGATATTTAAGTCATAAATTGAGATCTTATCATTAAAAAATAATAATAATACATAAAACTACAACTAAAACCCTGAGCCCTAATGGTTCATTGATAAATTTCACCAAACATTTAAGGAAGAAACAGCACCAATCCTACCCAAATTGTTTCAGATCACTGAAGAAAGAGAATAATTGTATAAGACCAGTACAAAACCACACAAAAACATAAGAAAACTGTAAATGAATATCTTTCATGAACACAGATTCAAACATCTTTAATAACTTATCAGCAAACCTAACCCCACAGTACATTTTTTTAAAAAAATCATGACCAGGCCGAATTTATTCTAGCAAAACAAAGTGGGTTTAACATTTGAAAAATAATCACTGTAATTCATCATATTAACAGAGTAAAAAAAAAATCTTGGGGTAGGAGTAAAAGACAGAAAACTGTACTTGAACAACAATTAAAATAAAAAATTTAAAAAAAAAGAAAATCTATACAATTATCTCAATACAGTTGACCTTGACAAACATGCGGGTTATGTTGTTCAAGGTGCCGATATTTCCCCTCCCCCAAGTTACAGGTGCCGATATTCCCCCCCAGTCAAAAATCCGTGTATACCTTTTGACCCTCCCCAAACCTCAGTCATTCCTTGGCATGCGCAGTGTTGGTTCTAGACATACTAGCAGAATCCCAAATGCAGACTGAAAATATACTGTCCAGCTACAGAAATAGCAAGATGCTGAATGACTCCTCAGATCTGTAATATTTTAAAGATGCAATAAAAGCAACGTATATTAATTGGGGGGGGGGGAATACACTGTTTTTGATCTGCAGTTCATTGAATCTGTGGACATGAGAGCTGGGGAAACAAAGGGCCAACTGAATAGTTACTGGAAAACATCCGCGTATAAGTAGACCCATGCAGTTCAAACTCATGTTGTTCAAGGGACAACTGCATATGTAGGATAAGCACTAACAAAAATAAACATTAATTTATGGAAAGAAAGAAGTTCTCAGCAAACTTACAATAGAAAAGAACATTCTCAACTTGTTCAAGAACATCTACAATACCCTACAACTTAACACAGAAGTGTGAAAGACCGAATGCTTTTCCCATAAAACTGGGAGCAGTACAAGGACGTTTGCACCCATCAACTCTATTCAATGTTATACTAGAGGTCTTAAGAACATGAAATAAAGCAGGTAGAGGGCAAAAATAGAAGGCATAAATATTAGAAAGGAAGAATTAAAACCGTCTTTATTTGTAAAATCCCAGGAAGTTTACCAAAAAAGCTAAAACTGATAAAGTCACAAGACTGAAGATGAAAATTCAAATATAAATTCTATTTCTCTGTTAGCAATAACTGGAAATGTAATTTGTTTAAATACATTTTACATTAGAAAGATGGACTTAGTAATTTATGTACAAGACATATGCAGTAAAAACTGAACATTACTAAGAGAAAGAAGATCTAAATAAATACGGGTCTGGTCCTGACTGGTGTGTAGTGTGTCATCCCGCAAAGCGAAAGGTCGCCAGTACAATTCCCCGTCAGGGCACATTCCTGATTTGCTGGTTCTGTCCCCAGTGGGGGCGTGTACAAGGGGCAACCAATCAAAGTTTCTCTCTCACATTGATGTTTCTGTCCCTCTCTTTCTCCTCAAATAAATAAATAAACAAATAAATGAAATCTTTTAATAAATATGGATCCAAAGGCCAAATGTTACTGATGTCAATCCTTCCCCAACTGATCTATGAAGGTGCAATGTAAACATAATAAGAAATCACAGTAGGCTTTCTCGTAGAAACTGAGAGCGTATTCTAAAGTTTGTAAGTAAATCCAAGGACTGATATACCACAGATATTTGGAAAAAAAGAACAAAGTTATAGGACTTACACTACTCAATTTCAAAAGTTACTACAAAGCTACAGTAATCAAGACAGCATATTATTAGCATGAAGATAGATACACAGATCAATGGAACAAAACAGAAAGCCAGAACAGATCCACACACGTATAAAAAATTGATTTTCAACAAAGTTGAAGGAAATTCCATCGAGAATGCCACTCTAGTATCTTGATATACATTTGGAAAAAATTAACTTCAACTCAAATACAAAAAAACAGTACTTCAAAATGTAAAACTCGAAACTATAAAGATTCTAAAAAAAGCATAGAATAATATCTTTGTGACTCTGAAGTATACAAAGATATCTTAGATCTATGACACAAAAAACATAAACCAACACAAAAAAATTAGTAAGGCAGACCTCTTCAAAATTAAAAACTTCTGCATGACAAACACACTGTTAAAAAAAATAAAAAGGCACGACACAGATAAAGAAAGCATCTGTAAATCACTGATCTTTCAATTACACAAAAATATACCAAAAAGCTCTTACCATCCAATAATAATGAGGAAACCCAATTTTTTTAAATGGGTAAAAGATGAAACAAACATTTTATAAAAGAAATTAGACAAAAAGTCAATAAGCACATGCTCAACATCATTGGAAAATCAGAGAAATGCATACTAAAACCACAAGAAGACACGACTACACAACAATAGAATGGCTAATGTTAAAAAGGCTGATGATACCAAATGTTGGCAAGAAAGCACAGTAACTAAAATAATTCAGTTGCTGGTGGGCATGCAAATGATATAAATTTAGAAGGGTCTGGCACTTTTTTGTAAAGTACCATATGACCATCAGGTATCTTTTTGCCCATTAGAAATGAAAATAAATGTCTACAAAAAGACTTCCAAGTAAATGGCCATAGTAGCTTTATTACTTTTAGCCTCAAACTCCAAACCACCCAAGTGTCCATCGAAAGGTAAATAGATAGCTCTGGCCAGGCAGTCAATAGGTTAGAGCATTGTACTGATATGCCAAGATTGTGGGTTTGATCCCTGATCAGGAAGAACACATATAAGAAGCAACTAACAAATATGAGGGGGGACCCCCCAAAACTGGAATCTATTTATTAAAAAATTGTGTATGTATTTTTACATGTTTAAACTTCAGTCACCTTTGATGTACTCTCTACTTGATGCAATACACCTATCGAAACATTTTTTTCCACTGCCCAAAAGTTCTGAATGTGTTGATTTTGATGCCTTTTAGTACTTCTGCCATTTTTGTTTCACCTCTTGCACACTGGCAAAATGTTTCCCTTTGAGGACTTTTTTCATCTTGGGAAACAAAACAAGTCACTTGGGCCAATATCAGATGAAAAGGAAGGATGGGGCATCCATAAACCTCCAGGTTATGTCATTTTCAGTCAAACACTGCTAACACTCAGTGCACTGTGGGCAGTGTGCTGTAAGTCATGCATTGTGAAATAGGCAAATATGTTTAAAGAGTCTTCAAGAAAATTCACTGAAGCGGAATGCAGCCTCTCACAACGCCAGCTGGTGCACTGATATGGATGGTCCCTAGAACACTCACCTAGCAGGGGAAACCTGGACTACACGGGGCCCACGCTCCAGAAGACAATTCCAGGTTCTTTGCCCTCCGCCATACATAAAAAAGTGGAACAACAAATCAATGTTTCTTTATCTCTCTCTGTCTTTCTCTCTCTCTTCCTTGCTCGCTCGCTCTCTAAAATCAACAAATTTTTTTAAAAAGGTAAATGGGGCCCTGACATGCATGGATCAGTTGGTTGAGCACTGTCCTGCAAAGTGACAGATGGCTGGTTCATTTCCCAGTCAGGGAACATGCCTGGGTTACAGGCCAGTCCCCAGTTGGGGCGCATGCAAGAGGCAACTGATTGATGTTTCTCTCCCTTTCTAAAAATAAATAAATAAAATATTTTTAACAAGGAAAATGTGTACACTTATTGTGACATATCCATACAATGGACTGTAACTCCGCAATAAAAAGTACTGATGCACAGACCATGGATGAATCTCAAAAACATTACAGTAAGTGCAAGACACCAGACGCAAAAAAGTATATACTATACAATTTCATTCATATGAAACTCTAGAGACAAATCAAATCAACAATGATCGAAAGCAGAGTAGTTACACTCTGGCACAAGGGATGAAAGTGAGAGTTAGTTAGGAAGAGGTTAAAGGAAACCCTCTGAGATGACTGAGACGGCCTATAACTTGATGGTGGTGGTGATTACATGGGTCTGTAAATTTGTCAAAACTCATGTAACTGCACACTTAAAATATACTGCATGTTAATTATACCTCAATAAAGTTAATTATAAAAAGAAAATAGCACATGATTAATGTACCAGGATGTTCATATTTAATAGCAATAGAAAAAATTGGAACCTTAATGTTCATTAATAGTTGTCTAGTTAAGTTAAAATATGGTATATTGATTCATATAATGGAAAGTTATATGACCTTTAGAATACAGATATATTGATACTGTAATCTATCTATATATGCTATATTAAGTGAAGAAACCAGAGTGAAGAACATGATTTCATTGCAGTATGTGTGTACACACATACACACTTCTACCTGGTTTACAAAGGCATCGAAAAGTCTGAAAGAATATCTATTAAATAAAAAACAGTGGCCATTTTTTCTACGGGGTGTAGGGCTTTATTTGGTAGAGGTTTTTCATGTTCTCTGCATGTTTTTTTATAACACACACATATTATGTTTTTTAAAAAGCAAAGATATTTTCATTTTAAAAGGGGAGAAAAGGTTGATAACCTAATCCTGAAATAACCAAAACACAATCTAGGAATAGAGAAGCAGTTGAGGAGGAAAAACTCCCAGGAACATTCTGTGGCCTTCTCCTTCCCCTTCTGATAAAATCACCCTACCCCCTAAATCTTCTCATCCTAGCTCTTAAAAGCCCAATTTTTCACTGAAAAGGGTAATCCTCTATTAAAGAAAAATGGTTTTGGAGCAAACAGTATTTTTCATCACTTTCAATTTTTACAAGATAACCAATTATTACAGAAAGTGTTCAGATATAAACTTTGTAACATAAACAGAATTTAAATAAACACCTAGCAATCAAACTGCCCCCAAAATAATTTGTGATGCAAAGATTTAATCATATATCTTGTGGGGATAAAAGGTTCTTTCCTAAAAAAGTAAAACTTTAAGCTCAGAAAAACATTAAAATACTCTTAGGCCCCCCCCCCAAAACTTAGTATGCCACACTTATAAAAATCACCACTGAAAGTGCTCGATGAGATTCACAATCCTGAAGGCAGCGGGATTCGAGTCCCACGACATGAACTGGAACCCTGTCATGTGCAGCAGAGGCGGTGGGAAATGCCTTCTAGTGGTAGATCACAGTTACCATCTGTCTCAGCAAGTCAGACAGACTTGACTTTACTAACAGAGGCAGAACAGATGGGGGGGAGGAATGCCAACATTACAAAATTAATTTCTGTTCTTTTTAACAAAAAAACGTGAGGAAATAAGCTTTTTAAATCCATGACACATTTTATGAACCCCCAAAGGATCTTTACCAGTAAGGCTTTCTTACCTTTTCATAAAAACTACGAAACACTTAGCTCTTAGGAGAACTGAATATAAGAAGCTTAGGTAAACATGACTACTACAATGAAAAATATTCAATAATCAATTGCTAAGGTTGTGTGCAATAAAAACTCAAAGAAAGGAGATGGAGTATACAAACAGAACTGCCTTTAAGGCATTAAAATCTAGTTGTCCCATGCAAGAGAATGTGCTTTCAGTCTCATTATTTACTTCTGTTTGAAGTACAAAGGCATCTTTCAGATTCATTAAGGACAGAAGTTCAAATACTCAAAGGAAGTTCAGACAGTGAATACTGTTCATCTTTCATGAGTAATTAATTGTTTTTAAAGCACCAAATGACCCTGTCAACAGATATCCTAAAATAGCCTCAAAGTTCAGTCGGCTGTGATACACAGCTGAGGTAAGCAAAGGGAGACCATTAAAAACACTAAGAATATATAAGGGAAACCCTGGCCAGCTGGTCAGCTCTTTCTATGACCTCTAAGATCACTGGAATCCTATGACTCTAAAAGTGGTTAGTTTATATTTTAATTTGTGCCACATAGGTAGGCCTATCCTTTCTATACAGGTTCAAACTGTTCTCCCGTGCATAGTAGACCATTTGACAGAATTATAACTGTTCCCTCCATCTTGAATTTTGTCCTTCTAATTTATCTAATGCCACATTCTCCAGATTTTCATCCTTAATGGGCCTCACTCTCAGCATCGTTTGTACACTTCATGCCACCTTCCCCACTTTTTAAAATTTTTAATTTATTTTTTTTTAGAGAAGAGGAGGGAGTAAGACAGGGAGAGAAACATCAATGTGTGGTTGCCTCTCGCATGCCCCCTAATAGGGACCTGGCCCCCAACCCAGGCATGTGCCCTGACTGGGAATCAAACCAGCAACGCTTTAGCTCACAGGCCGGCACTCAATCCACTGACCCACACCAGCCAGGCTCACCACTTTTTAATTTTCAAGGATTCTGGGACTTCATCCTAAACCTCACTATCTTTTCCATCGTACATTTTCTCCATTGTTAATTTCACCCAGCTCCATACTTTAAACACTGTCTTTTGGCTACTGAATTCCAAC